>JXCR01020892.1:146631-178775 GCA_002079205.1 Phalaenopsis hybrid cultivar
GAAAGACATAAATTCAGAAATAAACTAACTAGTAAATACATAAATATGGAAACTGAAAGAAGAGAAAGCAAATAAAAGCTAATAATAAATGTAGCAGTAATTAAACTAATAGATCTAATACTCCTAAAGTTGAAACATAGATGTCTATCATATGGTTCGTGACATTTGAATCAATGATCTATGGACTAGAAACGACAAAAATGGTGAGCGTCATAATAATGGTACCGTCACGGACGTGAGAGGTAGATAGGTCAGAAGTGAGTTATTTGGATCCAAACAGTTTAATTAATTGCTCCATCTAATTTTCAAGAGAGTCTGATGATTTTGTAGGTGGGAGTTGGTTGTGTCGTAACAGATTCAGATGTTGTAGTGAGTCCCTTATTAGAGGAGGATTTATCTGAAAGTTTGTATTTTGGTTTACTGTGGAGTTTCTAACACTTGTCATGAGTATGGTTGGGTTTGTGACAATAGTCACAAGTGGAGCCTGCGGCTGGAGATTGTGTAGATGAGTGTTCAATACTATTAGTGACCAAGGCATATGATTTGATTAAAGGACAATTCTCTAGTTCTCATCGCGTCGAACCTCTGTGAATGCAGCGAGACTGGAATGTCGGGGATCCCTACCAAGAATACAACCCTAGTCTTAATGAAGGTCTTTATTAAGGCCAACAAAAAATTGGAACATGCGATCCTTTTCTACAATTTTTTGAAAGAGGGAAAGCTCTGTTGGAGAGTCTAACTTATAGTCATAGTAGAGATTGCATTCCATCCCTAAGGCCACCAAATAATTTACATACATACTGCACAAATCCCTTGTGTTTACATTTCTAACACCTAAGCTTGATATTTACTTATAAAGCACTTTGGTGTCCCAGACCTATGCATGAAAAATGTATATTTCACTTTAAAAAAGTTAGTAATAATGGTATTTTTGATTTAATATGGATTAATTTGGGTATTATGCATGTAAATATGAAAATTTAAGTGTTAGATGTGTAATTACATATAACCTGTGTGGTATGTTATTTTTATTCTGCATCATTTGTATAGGATATTTTTCAAGTTTATTCATTACTATATTAATCAGATGCCAATGAACTCGTGCAGGAACTCACTACTCGGGCAATAATCTCACGGAGGATACTTTGGACAGAAAATATGAACATGACAGAAGGGTAAAGCTAAACTTTTATTTAAATCTACCTTCGTCATTCTGTTTTGTTAAATTCCT
This sequence comes from Phalaenopsis hybrid cultivar, assembly GCA_002079205.1. NCBI lineage: Eukaryota > Viridiplantae > Streptophyta > Magnoliopsida > Asparagales > Orchidaceae > Phalaenopsis > Phalaenopsis hybrid cultivar. The sequence continues at coordinate 147,863 of JXCR01020892.1, forward strand.
CATATGAGTTTTTCCTTCTTGTTTCGTCCATAAAATCAAGTTGGATTGCTTAGCTTTCTTCTACTTTTTTTATATTACTTCTGTTTAATTACAAAAAGTCTTGATTGTATTAACAGAAAAGAAAAATAATACAATTGCTGATTACANAAAGTTGAAACATAGATGTCTATCATATGGTTCGTGACATTTGAATCAATGATCTATGGACTAGAAACGACAAAAATGGTGAGCGTCATAATAATGGTACCGTCACGGACGTGAGAGGTAGATAGGTCAGAAGTGAGTTATTTGGATCCAAACAGTTTAATTAATTGCTCCATCTAATTTTCAAGAGAGTCTGATGATTTTGTAGGTGGGAGTTGGTTGTGTCGTAACAGATTCAGATGTTGTAGTGAGTCCCTTATTAGAGGAGGATTTATCTGAAAGTTTGTATTTTGGTTTACCGTGGAGTTTCTAACACTTGTCATGAGTATGGTTGGGTTTGTGACAATAGTCACAAGTGGAGCCTGCGGCTGGAGATTGTGTAGATGAGTGTTCAATACTATTAGTGACCAAGGCATATGATTTGATTAAAGGACAATTCTCTAGTTCTCATCGCGTCGAACCTCTGTGAATGCAGCGAGACTGGAATGTCGGGGATCCCTACCAAGAATACAACCCTAGTCTTAATGAAGGTCTTTATTAAGGCCAACAAAAAATTGGAACATGCGATCCTTTTCTACAATTTTTTGAAAGAGGGAAAGCTCTGTTGGAGAGTCTAACTTATAGTCATAGTAGAGATTGCATTCCATCCCTAAGGCCACCAAATAATTTACATACATACTGCACAAATCCCTTGTGTTTACATTTCTAACACCTAAGCTTGATATTTACTTATAAAGCACTTTGGTGTCCCAGACCTATGCATGAAAAATGTATATTTCACTTTAAAAAAGTTAGTAATAATGGTATTTTTGATTTAATATGGATTAATTTGGGTATTATGCATGTAAATATGAAAATTTAAGTGTTAGATGTGTAATTACATATAACCTGTGTGGTATGTTATTTTTATTCTGCATCATTTGTATAGGATATTTTTCAAGTTTATTCATTACTATATTAATCAGATGCCAATGAACTCGTGCAGGAACTCACTACTCGGGCAATAATCTCACGGAGGATACTTTGGACAGAAAATATGAACATGACAGAAGGGTAAAGCTAAACTTTTATTTAAATCTACCTTCGTCATTCTGTTTTGTTAAATTCCTCATATGAGTTTTTCCTTCTTGTTTCGTCCATAAAATCAAGTTGGATTGCTTAGCTTTCTTCTACTTTTTTTATATTACTTCTGTTTAATTACAAAAAGTCTTGATTGTATTAACAGAAAAGAAAAATAATACAATTGCTGATTACATGGTCATATTTGTTACCATACAGTTTGATGGCTGTAAAGATACGATGGTTCTCTCTCGCTTGCCAAGTGTCAAATCACTTATAGAGGAAGAAATGTCCGTAGAGAAAACCTCAATGGCTTCTGTCTGGAACATAAAATCCAATCAAAAGATGATTAAAAACCACAAAAATGACTCGGATCCTCGGTTCAGTCACTTAATGGGCTCTGCTTATGAAGGTTCCAACCTTATTTTAGATTTGGCTGCGTTGATGACGGAGTTCTATTCTGTGAGCCGTAATTGTTCAAATCTGTTTGAAGAAATTGGGTTTGATTTGTTTGGTCCCTTCAGATCTAATGCCCATAAAAAATATGCAAATTTTGATGAATCTGATTCACAGCTTGCCTATAAGAACTCCATGCTTCTGGAAGCACTGGTTGGTGAAGCTGAGGCCTTCTTAAGTCAGAAGATTGATGAGACAAAGCAGCTGGTTGGAANCTTTTGATGAATCTGATTCACAGCTTGCCTATAAGAACTCCATGCTTTTGGAAGCACTGGTTGGTGAAGCTGAGGCCTTCTTAAGTCAGAAGATTGATGAGACAAAGCAGCTGGTTGGAAATGGAGTTATACACTCCCAAGAGTTTATGGATGCGTTGGAGATACTGAATTCAAACAAAGAGCTGTTTCTGAAGCTTGTTCAGCATCCAAACTCAATTGTGTTCGGCCATATTCAACAGCTTCTGAAACCACACGTTGCAGACTCTTCCAAACTGGAAGCAGTTCATTACTTGGAAGGAAGCGATCTCTCCAAGGAAAAAAATGAAATTTCTGATCAAAATGGGAGAAATTTTACCAATCAAATGTTCCAGAAGCAAAANACTTGAAAGGAAGCGATCACTCCAAGGAAAAAAATGAAATTTCTGATCAAAATGGGAGAAATTTTACCGATCAAATGTTCCAGAAGCAAAAGAAACATTTTTTTTTAAAGAAAAAGGACAAATTTCACGAGGAAACTGCATCAAAAATTAGAAACAGTTCGAAGGAAAGGAGTAAAATTGTTGTTCTAGCGCCACACATACCAAGGAATCATGATGATTCAACCCAAAACAGCCCATGCTCGTCTCCTCAATCCTGTTACAGCAAAAAGCATGAAAAATCTCTTTTTTCATTTAAAGAAATTAGGAGGAGGTTGAAATACATAATTAGCGATAGCAGAAAGGGGCAGCATTTGATTTCCAAAAAAAGCTTCTGCAGAATTCCGGTTGCTTGTAAAGGTTCAGCTAACAAATACAGCATGAAATCCGAAGAAGGTAACAGAAAAAAAGTTACAACCCAAGCTGTTCCATCTAATAGCAAAGCAAAATCAATAACTAACTCAAAAGAATGGCAACAGAATGTTGAAACTGAAGCTACACAGTGCAAAATACAAGGATTATCACCAGTTTCTCTCTTTCATGCAGAATCCTTCAACGAAGAATCAGAGAAATATTTTTCTGAGATGATTAGTACTGATTATAGCACTGCTAAGTCGACGAACAACCAGAACTCCAACCCTTTGGAGGAATTGATCTCTCCATCAGATTGCAACCTGTTGATTGATGATTCTTCTTCCAATTTAAGGCCTGAGCAGTGTTCAGAAGAAGAAACTTGCGATGGAGAGCAACCTAACACAGAAGGTATAATATCTATCCATTACTGATGCTTCATTTGCTTTTGTTCTCGATGGTGAGATTTTCTGTATCTTTGACAGGAAGAGAGGAGATTGTTGATGTGGAAAAAGAAAAATATGTACATATAAATTCTGCAGCGTGCAACAATTTGTACATACCAGATGGTTGTTCTTCATGTGGAAGTTGCACTGGTGGATGTTCTGAGCAAGTATGTATTTAGTAAGCAGCTTTTTCTTTGCTTTCCTTCAGTTTCTAAACTTAGATTTCATTAATGTTAAGGAAGTAACTAATGGCAGCAACATCTCACTAAATATTTTTTTCCCAGGGCACTCCAAATGAGAAACCAAGAATGCTGATTTCCCCTGCATCAGTATCTCCAAACTCTTTAATCATTAAGCACGTAGAACCTTCCGAGTTCATCGTCGAAAAACCCGAAAGGGCGAGTCCAATTTCCGTGCTTGAACCCTTTTTCTTAGAAGATGGTACAAGCCCAGACTGTCCAAGTATTAAATTAGGTATAACTTAAAATTTAACTAAGGGATTATTGAGCATCAATTTTTATTTTTTATTTTTAATTTTGTTTTTAGGAATATGTTTGTTTCATGTGTTTTTTACATATTTTTAATTTTTGTTTCTAAAAACAAACTAACAAGTTTTTGAAAATACTCAAATAAGTTTTACGTTATTTTGAGTGTTTTTAAAAATAATCATACTTTAATCAAATGGCCAAACATGTTTGTTTTATTTCAAATCAAAAAATAAACAAAACAGTAAATAAAAAATAAACAGCAAAAGTTAACTCAAATATCCCCTAAACATATTTTTTTTATTTTGCGTTTTATTTATTTATTTGTTGGTTCTCAAGCTTTCTTCTTCCTTTAACTCAAGTTGAAAACACTTACAGATTCATTCACTACAGATGAATTACACAAGCCTTTGCAACCAATTCATCTCAACTTCCATGAAGATTCTGAAGTTGTGATAACCCCATCCAATCGTCTGATTTCTCATCAAAGAATTTGTTCTTATGACATGGAGATGATGACTAAATTTGTAAGAACTGTGCTGGAAAGCTATAATTTTGATTCAGAGATGAGTCTAGAAAGTTTGCCTTCACTTCCAGATGAAATCAGATCATTGCAGAGTTCATATCCTGAAGACCCAAAGCTTCTCCTGGACTGTGTAAATGAAGTCCTCTCAGAAATAAGAGTGAGGCGATTCCAGATCTTCTCCTCCTTGTTGTCTCTCCTCAAACCCACAACTTTACAGCCATTTCTGAAAGATTTCATAATTAATGAAGTCTCAAAGACCATTAAGAGTTATGCTGTAAGTTCACAGGTTCAGTCCACAATAAATGAGATAGTGAGGAAAGATATGGGCACTACAATGTGGATGGATTATAGGTTAGAGATGGAGCATATTATTACAGAGGTGTGTTGCTATATATCTGAAGGGTTAATGGAAGAGACCTTATTTCAGCTTTTTTTTTAATTTTTATTTGTAAGTTTGTAATTAACCAGTCTTTATCATGGTGGTGGAGATGATGTGAAAAATCTCACTGGGTTTTGGAAGTTTTGTAAATATATGACAAGTGTTTCTCTTTGTAATTTTTGTGAAAATTATATGGTGATTCATGTAGAAACTAATTTATTTTTTATTTGTTTTATATGTTCATGAACATGAAGATGTTGGTTACTTTTGAGTTGTTTGTGGAGTGAATGAATAGTGGTTGAGGGTGAAATTTTACTTGATGGGGCCACAAAGACTAACTATTTTAATAGCATTATTAATGTTTTTAAATAGATATATATGACTTTATTAATGAATTGTGAAAATTATGGTAATTAAAGTTAATGTTTTGTTATATTTATAGTTAGAACTGATATAATTTACCATATACATGAGTTACCAAGGTGCTACACATTTTTATACATAAAATGTCTGAATTATAACATAAAGAGTTACCAACTTGTCAATTGATGAGGTAAAAGAACATTTACAATTTATTAATTTTCTTAGGAAATTTGACTTTATATGCCTCATAATAATTACAATTAAGCAAGCAATATTCTTGCTCTCTATTTTCTCAAGTAAAAATGCTGAAATGTTACCTTTGAACCAAAATGCACCTCAAATATGCATGTAATACTTATTAAAATTTATCTCAAACAAAACTATTTTGAAGTTGATTTTGTATTTGAATCATGTTACATCAATTTGGGCTTTTTTAATAAGTTTAATGTACTATAATAACTAAATTAAAATGGAATCAATTGTTAAATCATAACACATTGATTAGTGATAAATCATAAAAAATAAAAGAAAAGCTTATAACATTATATGCAATTATAATATTTCAATTATGAGAGAAAAAATTATATGCAACTTAATTATGGATTTTCACTCAATATCTTTTGCATCAAATCTTTCTTCTTTTTTAAATATTTGGCTTCACTAAAATTATGCATTTATCAAAGAACCATTTTTCTATCATGTGTCTAGAAAATTCTAACAATATAGTCATTAGATAGGAACATACATAACAATATTAAAGTTCATTGAATGAGTGATTATTATGAAATTATTTTGATTTTTAGAGGAAAAATAACCTGACTTTTATAGCCAACTTTATTCTTTGATTTGAACATCTATCTATAATTTATTAAAGTATCAATAGAACACAACTCTAATATAATTTTTAGAAGCCGAGTACCATTTTTTTTATGACAACTGTTTTTGTTTAATTATGTTGCATAATACAACAACAACAGCTTTTACGTGATGTCGGCTACATGAATCCTTTTTCTCCGCTGCGTCCTATTTAGTGTCATATTTTCATTTAGTTCTAGTAAAAATTATGATAATATGATAATATGATAAACATTACACATGAAACTAATGAAATTGACATGTTTTTCAGATATAAAAACTAAGTTTTTCATAAAGTTTATTGACTCCTTGAATCTAAGAAAGAAGTATATCTATAATTTACTATTCCTTAAATTAAAAACTATAAATACCACTAATTAATTTAGTAATAGCAAAGAACAATTTTTAAGAAGGAAAATTTATTGAAAAAAAATAATAATTGCCTTTGTACATCATGTTAATGCAACACGACTTGATGATATTTACATGCTGCAAGATGTAAGCATTTGTAGGTGCGTAACATATCTCAACTGTTGCATCTCAACATATATGTAATCATTTGATTTTGCAGAGAAATGACCTATAATGCACTTTTAAGTTCATTTAAGATTTTATTAATCCAAGCAAACATCATTAGGGCTGTCAAAAAAGCTCATTGTTCACGAACAGTTCGTGTTCGGTTCGTCAATGAGCTTGTGTTCGATTTGTTCGATAAGTAGACGAGACGAACATGAACAAATTTTTTTCGTTCGGTTAGTTAAATGAATCAAACACGAACAGTGATGCGTTCGTTCGTGTTCGAATCGTTATTGTTCGAAATATAAAATAATTTAAAATAATTATATATAAAAAAGTTATGATATTCAAAAAATTAAGTTTTATAAATTATAATATATGGTAAAATAATAATAATAGTATATTAATATACTATATTAGTAATATACTAATATATATATTATATATTTATATAATATAAGTTCTATAATTAATTTATATATATTAATATTAGGGATGTCAAACTGGCTTGTTGTTCGCGAACAGCTCGTGTTTGACTCGTGTTCGGCTCGTTCGTTAAGAAACGAACACGAACAGTGACTTCACGAACAATTTCAAACACGAGCTTATTTCAAACAAACTAAATTTCAAACGAACCGAACACGAACACAAGCTCTGTTNCAAACTTTGTTAGTTGAGAAGACTAGTACATGTCTGTGTCATTTTATGGAAGCAACAAGTTAGACATAGTTAATAGCATTTAATTCACTTTCAGGCTGTTATCATTCTAGCTTAGCACTAAAGCTTGATGGTACCTTTTCATTAGAAAAGAGTAAAGATGCAGTAATAATGATATATCACCACTTGCATTTGTTGTTGTTGAGACTAAGTTAAATGATTCATAGAAGTCATTTTTTAGTCATTTTCANTTGTTATCATTCTCGCTTAGCACTAAAGCTTGATGGTACCTTTTCATTAGAAAAGTGTAAAGATGCAGTAATAATGATACATCACCACTTGCATTTGTTGTTGTTGAGACTAAGTTAAATGATTCATAGAAGTCATTTTTTAGTCATTTTCATGATTGCACTAAAAGCATTTGGTGTCAACAAAACCTTTATATAATGTTAGTTGAACAACCTAGTTTGGTTTGTGTTTGTATGGAGATTATTTGGTGGGCTGCACATCATAGTTGCTTATGTCATTTGAGGAGAATTTTCAAAAAGCTTTATGCCAAATGAGGTTAAAGGATATAGAAATATTATGTAAAAAAAAAAAGAAATTGTTGGAAATATAGATAAATTAAATATTTTTAATATGCAATTGTTATATTTTTTTATTATGAGAAAATATGATGGGTAGATTGAATGAAATGTCACAAAATAAATTGGATGCTATGATCATAGTTTTCATTATGGAATAATGGGCTCCAATATATCTAAATTTTGTCAATGGTGTTGCTAATTAGACAAGCACTGGGATTACATATACAAGCACTGATCTGTGTCATTTATTATAATAATAATATTATTAATATTATCAAGCTAGCAGAAGTTGCATAACAATTAGTATTAGCCAATTAATTTAAATTTGTGCATAAAACAAAGAAATTATTTTAATGATTTGAAAGAGAAGCGTGGCGATTACTAGAATTAACTTGATAAATCCTCATGAGTACAGAGTCCATGATAACTCGTGTGAATCATTTCAAGTTGATCTTGATGGAAGTGGATATTGTAAATGTGATTGTAATTGTTTTTACAATCTATTGTATACTATATCCACATGATATTGTTGTACTTGGAGCAAGATGAATATATCATAATTTTTCATATCAGAATATTATAAGATTTAGAAATGTACACATGCCTATGAAGGAGTTCTTTATCCAATCACTTGTCATGACTTTTGGCTATAATTCAATTCACAAAAAGGAGTAGTAAATTTGTATTCAGCTCCAATTAGTAGATGAACGAATAGATCAAGTGTAATTCGTATTTTCAATACAATGGATGAAAATGTAGATTGTTGTGAAGATTGTGCAATTATTGTCACCCTGTCATACGTAATAGATCTACTTGCATATAAAATTCAAAAAATATAAGATATGAATTCCTTTTTTTTATTTTAATTTTCTTTTTTCTACTTCTAATACTTATTTTGTATGAGAGCAACTAGGTTGCGAAGTAATAACTAGAATATCTATAATGATGAAGAAATCTAGGAGCATTAAGTAAATAAATTATATTTTAATATAACTAAGTTATTTATGGGGGAGCATGAGATTGCTTTAGTCCTATGTTGTGATGACTTTTTTCTTCAGTAGATGTAGTGCTTGTCATATGCTAATTTTTAATATTGGTTATCTTTTGTTTATTTTTATTTGAGCTTAATTTGTTAACATGCACTGAATTTTATGATTTTCTAATTTAAAAATGTTTTGTTTTTTTTTCTAATGCTTGTTTTTTTATTATAATTTTCTTTTTATAAAAAATAACTTCTATAATATTTACAAAGCCATTTTTAAATTTTTATATTTTTCTTTGTATTAAGTAAAAAAAAAAGATTTTTGATAATAGAAATTATGAACATAAACATTGAATGGTCATTTTCAATAGCCACAGTTGCTTTGCCCATAAGGAGCCTATAGACATGAGTTGGATATTTATCTAATTGAAATAAATAAATTCAAGTCGATATTAATTGTGCTCTATTAGCTATATCATAAAACTCACAACTCGANCTAAATTTTTATATTTTTCTTTGTATTAAGTAAAAAAAAAGATTTTTGATAATAGAAATTATCAACATATACATTGAATGATCATTTTCAATAGCCACAATTGCTTTGCCCATAAGGATCCAATAGACATGAGTAGGATATTTATTTAATTGAAATAAATAAATTCAAGTCGATATTAATTGTGCTCTATTAGCTATATCATAAAACTCACAACTCGAAAAGCCAAAATGTTATTAGTAAACTTACGAGCTAAATCTATGACTATAATATAGTAGAGTATGTTTAGTCAATCTATCCTATCAGAAGGCTCTAGCTGTAAACACTGTATTTGTGAAATTGACTGATCAAATCATATTAACAGAAGATTCAGCCACATACTTATTAACATAAGATTGTTAAAATGTGAATGCAATAATATATTTAATATATCATTCGCTTCTTATGAGCTTATTGTTAAAATTTTCAACCATGATAAATGATTGCAATTAAGTTTTAAATAATAAAATTTCAAATGAATATTTTAAGTATAGAATTTAAAATTTTAATTTTGAAAATGGATTTCACTAGTTGAAATTTGTATTCAACATGATCATCATTTGAGAGAACATTTGAAATAGTTGCATTTAAGAGTAGTTTTAATTTAACTTTTAGAATAGATCCATATGATTAATATACACTTTTAATATGACTATCATTGGTATATAATTATGATATTATTTAGAATTACAATTGAGAGTTTTTTATTTTAAGAGTAAGCATAACGTAATTATTATTGGGGAATAATTTTTATATTATTTAGAGTTGTAATTCAAATATTTTTATTCTAAGAGTAAATCTTTCTAGTTAAGATTCACATTCAATGCAGTCATCTTCATAGATATTTGAAATGATNACTTTAATTTTGAAAATGGATTTCACTAGTTAAAATTTGTATTCAACATGATCATCATTTGAGAGAATATTTGAAATAGTTGCATTTAAGAGTAGTTTTAATTTAACTTTTAGAATAAATCCATATGATTAATATACACTTTTAATATGACTATCATTGGCATACAATTATTATATTATTTAGAATTACAATTGAGAGTTTTTTATTTTAAGAGTAAGCATAACGTTTATTATTGGGGAATAATTTTTATATTATTTAGAGTTGTAATTCAAATATTTCTATTCTAAGAGTAAATCTTTCTAGTTAAGATTCACATTCAATGCAGTCATCTTCATAGATATTTGAAATGATTGCATTTATAATTTGAAAGCTTCATTTTAAAAGTGGATAACTCAAGTTGAGATTCACCTTCAACTCGGTTGTCATAAAAAAAAATTATTATTTACATCATTTAAATTTATGATTTGATCAAAGTTTACCACTGGTTTATGTTAGGGCAGTAGTCCTATCAACTCTAGTAAATTTAAGGAGTATTTTGGTTGAAGATTGACTTAACCTTATCATCTTTATTTCTCATAAGAAGGAATGTCAGACAAGTCAAGAATACACTCAAGCTTTTTAACCTAGTCTTTATAATAAGAAGAACCAGACTAGCTGAGAGGATGCTTAGCTTGTCAACTTCACTCTTTATGAGAGTGAGGATCAAACTAATTGATGTAAAACGTACGGCCTTGCCTTATGTGCAAGTAATTCAACTTGAGAGCATGTATCATTTAATGGTTTTACATTTATCTTTGGAAAAAAACAAAATTATTAAAAAAAACTTAATGTTTAACATAATGTATCACACTTTTGTTAATTTTGTTTTGTGATGTCATAGCATTTACAAACCGTATGATCTAGCATTTAGCACATTGATCGGAGGACATACATGCATATTTAACTTCAAAGATTTGAGCATTTTAAATAACTTCATATTCTAGAAGATGACTTCCTCGACTTTCAAAGTGATATACATAAGTTGAAGTGTCTCATGAAACACATGCATGACCCAATCTATTTGAACATCCTAATACATGCATAGCTTTCTTTTGAACTCCTTAAGCAATGCATTCTATTCATGTATAGGCTTGTGTTGGAAATTTTGTTGGCGTATAAGACGTTCTAAGTTTTGATTATGGTGGTTGAACCATTGCTAATCTTCTTTCATTTAATCTATAACTTGCTAGATTTTCAAAGTTCAATAAAGTTTCAGTTCATTATGTTCATTATGGCTTATAGATGGCTATTATATTCATCTTCGTCAAGCCTCTATGAATTTCAAACATGACGAGGGTTCTACTTATGTTTATTGGTGAGTTAACATGTCTCCCATAAGTCATCATAAATGTGTAATTTTGATCATTGCAATCCATTAAAATCAATACATATTATGTTTTGAATTTTCATTTTATTTTCATCTAACATTCAGACAGATAGCCAAATTTGCGGTGCATGTACAGTGCATTGTCAGAAGTGCTAGACATTTTCACCTCGCTAAAAGAAATATGTATGATCATTATTTTGCAACACCATAGTCCCCCTACACATAACAGAGCAGACATAACCACTCAGTTCTTATGTATTTCTATATCTAACACTTAAAACTTTAATTCTTACATATACCATTTTATACGCATGAAAAAGTGTGTTTCATATTATAAAAGTTAAGATAATGATATTTTTTATGGGACATGTAAGATTTTGATATATTGAAGTTCAAATATTAGATATGTAAATAAGTAAAAATTAGGTGGTGCATATGTATGTAAATGCTCTTTTCTCTTTTTTGCAACTTTCTAGAGAGAGAAAGTGGAGGAAATAAGATAGATGATTATTTGGTGCATGGAGAAGGGGCACTGGCTATAGGTATGTTTGGATTGTGATATTCAGGTGATATTGCACCTCAATATCACCCTGATATTATCAATACATCACAATGCAACGTCAATATCACTGATATGCAAGCATATATCATGTCTGCACGTAATATTTTACCTTGAGCTGGAAGCCTGTGGCTCGGGGCTATTGCGGTTAAAGTTGAAAGAGATGGATAGTATGGTTGGGTTGTGGGCTTTATGCAAGGCAAGTGCCTAGGAAGAGGGGAAATATTTGTGTATGTAATAAGAATGCAACTCTACGTGTGTACTTCATTAACCCCGCAATACCCCCATAATAACCTATGAATAACATCTTAATAGAACTCGTGAAGGTTATTGTATTGGAATTAATACCTCAATAACCTCCCAATAACCCCCTAATAACTGTGAAGCGGAGGTTATTGTGGGGTTATTACGCACGCAACTCTGCATGCGTAATGCGTGCGTAATACGTACGCAAATATTTTCCCAAGAAGATATAGAGCAGGAGTCATGAAGGCTTGAAAAGACTTTTTTTTCTGAGATTGAAGGAGGGTTGCAGGATAGAGGGGGAGTGTCGCCAGAGAAGAGGCCGTACAAGAGCTGTTTCTTGAGATAGAGCAGGCGTATAGCTTGTACGAAGAAGATTGGATGAGGAGTAGGAGCCATGGGTTCGTGAAGGTTAGTGCAATGAGGCTTCGGACAGCAATGAGACGTTTTTTGGACACTTTTTCAAATGTTAAAAAGGAGAGGACGGAAAGCAATGAGGCTCCGGGTTGCTGCTGCAAAAGGAGGGATTGAAGGGGGCCATGCAATATGAGTAATCATTTTTGGACACTTTTTCAAATGCGCTCATCTAGTCTATTTTACAAATGAAGCTTAGTTTAAATAATTTTGATGGTAGACAAGCCAATTATATTACAATTGCATGTGTCAAACTCGGTGCCCCTTTGGGGCAGATTATTTGTTGCGGTGCGGCTTTGAAACATTGGGTCCGTCATTTGGAAAGTGTGGCGTGGCTGTTTCTCAGGATTAATTGAGAGGCAAAGCGGAAGCAGGTTCGACCCCACGGCTCACATTACTTTGTTATTTTGTGACGGGGATACCCATCTCACTGTCTCTTTCTCTCTCACAAGTCTTGTTCTAACTCTCCTCTCTCTCTCTCATGATTCTTACAAATACGGTGCAACCTCTTTCTCTCTTGCTTCTCTGGATTAACTATTGCAGTGATTTCTCCTCTATATGCTCTTCAGCTCTGTTTGGATCAATTGATTTGCCCTTTGTGCAGTGGTTCCTCTTCGTGCAGTGATTTTTCATCATTTGCTTTGCCTCTGTTTCGGTATTCTCTACTTTAGCATAAATGTTGTGGTTTGATTTTGCAAATGCTTATGTGTCTGAGACTTTTGTGGGTTCTCTATGCTCTTTTCCTTCGATAGTTTTCGGTTGATGTTGGATTTTAGGATTTAATAAGAATTCCCCATACAACTACTTGGAAATAGGTGATGGTTTCCGATTGATGTTAGAATTCGGTTTTTGGTCGACGTTGACCGAAAATATGTAATGTGTTTATTTTAATGTGTGTTGAAAATATTTACTGTTTATTGTATCAGTATTTTATATAAGTCATTGATATTTCTATCTCTTATGCATTTGATATATATTGTATCAGTTTTTTTATGTAAGTAATGTTTACTCTTTTTTCTTATGCATAATTTTTCCCATTTGGAAGGACGATGAGGTAACAGTGGGTAATATATGTATCATAAATATAGCATTTTTTGAGGATTTTTGAGGTCTATGATGAGACGTTCGACCTCATGAGTTCTGCTGGATGACCTGTATGTGACTATTGATCGGTGTCATATGTGAAATCTCAATAAAGACAACCAAATACCTCTCATTTTTCAGTGCTTGATCTTTAAGGTTGTTTTGGATGACTTTTTTTTGTGATATGCATAAGTGACACAAACGAGCTCAATATTATGTAGGTTAAAGACAACCAAGAATTTTTTTTATAAGATTTGTTGTCTTCTTGTGGTGATAAATTGATTGATTTATATATTGTGTTATCTGAGACATCGTAGTTGCATACAACTTTAATTGATTGCTTATATTATTAATTTTTACTAGTGTTATATCTAAGGGTGTGTGTTTTTAAGTCTTCAAGAAAAATGAGCTCAAGGATTTTCAGTACCTCTAGAGTATTGCACTGCTACTGAGGACTACTATGTTTTATACTTACATTGTGACAGCCACATAGCTACAGAATACAGTTTTACATATTCTCATTGAGAATGACAAAAATTTGTGACCACTTTAGGTTAATAGATAAACTGGAAAATTTCACCAACGAGAATTATCAAGCGTACAGGGTTCATGCATACACTTTTTTTCATTTTAAAAATAATATTATCATATTATTAATTATTATTTTAATAATTATTTTTTTTTAATTTTGAGTTATGCCACTCACTGTTTGATAGTGTCTATTTTTATTTTGTAATGTGTTACATTGAATGTTTGTATTTATGTATGAAATGTATTTTTATGAACTATTTTGTTGTAAACAACATTATAATACAGAGACAAAATGATCATTTGTCTAAAAACAATTACAACACGACTGTTTTGAAACTGCAAAAAATAAACAGACAACATACTTATCTGCACCAGCATCTTGCCACAACTTTTGCACAACAACATTTTAATAAGCTACAGCTGCCCCCAAACAGTCCCTTGATGTCTACCATTTTTGTTGTACTTGATTGAATCAATTATAGAGGGCTTTTTTCTTGAGCAAATTTGATGTGCTGGCCATGTCAATACAATATGATTTATGAACATGCATCATTTGAGCAGTTTCGAAGATTGTCAAAACAATTTGAGCCGAATTTGCGTGCATCTCATCCTTCTGTTTTTTATCACATTTGAACGACTCGATTGCTGAAGCCGCTTCTTGGTAATTTCGATACTATAAACACAATGATTCAAACGAACCTTATTTGAATAACTTTGATGATGACTGAATTGTATTTTGGCACTTTTTTTTTTGTCACGTCCACTCAATTCACGATCTAGACTCAATGTCAATGCCAACAAATAGATACTTTAATATCAAAGCATTCATGAGACCACCTTCATTTGTATCTTACAAGTTCATATATAGATCCCCATACTCCACAAAATTACACTCGTCTACATCATATATGCCAACAGCAACATCACACTCAAATCTTAAATCTTGCATCAATGAAACATGAAGAATTCAACTACCCTTATATCATTCTCATTGCACTGTTATTTACAATTGAAATCTTTCTAGAATAATAGACACATTAATGAGAGCTTAGAATTAAATAAATATGGATATCTTATTCAAGAAAATGCAATGTCACATTCCATTTTTATACTGATAGAAGGGATTAATATCATTATCTTTGCTTCACAAAAGTGCTTCATCATTTATAAAATTACTAGCAATCCTTTAAAATCCAAAGTTGGCAAATATCCAATCAATCAGCCTTTTTTTTTTCTCCATAAAACTCAAGAATGCTGACAATTACTTCATTTTCAACAGAAATAAATAATTGTATGCTGACTTCATTCAATTGATACACAAACAACATTCAAAGCTTTGTGAAACTTGTAAAAATAATGTGCAAGCATTGTTTCAACATATTCTCAGCACAATTCAAACATATTCGAATAAGGTTGGACCAAAGTTTGAATTAGATTTTATATCCCCTTCAAATATTTAAACTCTCTGTGAAATTGCTTTGATTGCTCAAAGCATAGTGGGATCAAATGATATAACATCATTCAAATATTAAACTATCACAATCTTCTCATCAAACTCTTATCATAGAAATCTCAACAAAAGTGTGATTAAATTGGCAATGAAGAATGTCAAAAAATACATGAAGGGGTGAAATGGCAGGTCGTCAAAACTTAATATTATTAATGGAAGATACTTGAGAATGAAAGTATAAGCATAGCAAGAGCAACTTTGCAAAATCAATAAATAAATAAATAAACAAAAAACAAAAAAATTTGGCCGATTATTACTATAGCAAAGATAATAAAGACAATTTTCTTTTTAACTTTTATCAAGCAATTGTGATTTTCAATAGCAATATAAAGCCAAACCAAAACATTTCCTGTTTTCTTTTGACATTTTTATTTCCAAATACTAAAAATAAAGCAGTCGTGAGGAAATATTACGTGCGGATTAATGATATTGTGGCGGTATTAAGGTGAATACCACCACAATATCACCAAATCCGCACCAACATTGTCTGCATGCAATATTTCTTCATCTAGTAGACCATGTTATTTGCGTCTGTATTATTTTTTTAATTTGAAAAATAAAAATCAGTAACAAACAGGGCATAAGAGATCCGTCCCCAAAGCTTTGAAGGAAATTCCCTACTCAGAATTTATTGGGTGGAAAATAAAAAGAAAAAAAACGTTTGAAATTTAATGAAAGACAGCTTGCAGAAATTCTCCTTTTAAAGGGCGATAATCTGAACAAATATGCAGCATATATGTAGAATATAAAGTGAAAATTTGTAAGAATGATGAGAGAGAGTTTATTAAATATTTTATTTTTATCAACAAGTCACTAATCATCTCATGGATTATACATACCTGAATGATACATTATAAATGCAAACAGAGAACCTGAACCAAGGCATGGAGCATGCGTATATATGCATTTAATGTAATTATTCCCACCAAAATAATAGCATTAATTCCTAACATATAAAATGTTTTAACGGCAAATCATCAAACTGCGACAAAGCACACCCTAAAACATTTTCCAGGATTTGAAATGACTAACAATAATCATTAGACTAAAAAACAACAGAAAAAGCCAGATTTCTGCACGAGAAAAAAAATAAAAATAAAAATATATATATATATATATATATATATATATAGATATACATATATCATGGTGCTTTACAAATCATCTAAGAACGTTAAGCTGTTACCATGCATTATATATAACTTGCTTTAGGAGCTGTTCAATAATGGATCTAGTAAACTCTGTAAATCTGGATTTACTAAATCCTATCAACACAAGGATTTAGTAAATCCTAGATTTAACGCAAACATGAGAGAAAATTACGAAGACATTAGATTTACTAAATGTAAGATTTAAAAGTTAGTCATTTTTTCTGTCCCCGATAGCTAAGTTAAATTCAACTTAAATATGTACCAGAAAGCCTCTTAATCATCAAATTATAGTGATGTTATGCATCATTATAGGACTTAGCAGCCTTCTCAGAAGCTTTTTGAGACTAAATAGCAAACATCTAATATCGAAGGTATGGTCTTTAGATGAAAGAAAAGATGATGATGATAAGAAAACATTATTTCTGACCTAAACATAAGCTGCTTTTCATAAAAACATCACTACAGATTACTAGTCTAACACTAGACATCGAATGCAAAAGCCAAAGAGCAACAAAAACATTAATTAAAGCATGAAAAGTTTGAAGGTAATGTCAACTGAAAATATGTACAGAAAGAACAGATGGTCGAGTAAACTCCCTTCACTCCTGCTGGGCAATTCCGCAGCTCTCTTCATAGTCTCCAACNCCCGGATATCTAAGTTAAATTCAACTTAAATATGTACCAGAAAGCCTCTTAATCATCAAATTATAGTGATGTTATGCATCATTATAGAACTTAGCAGCCTTCTCAGAAGCTTTTTGAGACTAAATAGCAAACATCTAATATCGAAGGTATGGTCTTTCGATGAAAGAAAAGATGATGATGATAAGAAGACATTATTTCTGACCTAAACATAAGCTGCTTTCATAAAAACATCACTACAGATTACTAGTCTAACACTGGACATCGAATGCAAAAGCCAAAGAGCAACAAAAACATTGATTAAAGCATGAAAAGTTTGAAGGTAATGTCAACTGAAAATATGTACAGGTAGAACAGATGGTCGAGTAAACTCCCTTCACTCCTGCTGGGCAATTCCGCAGCTCTCTTCATAGTCTCCAACGCTCTTCTCCGAGCACACATCACCTCCACCTTCATTCTCCGATGCCTCCTTCATATTCAAATTATCATCATGGTCACCATGTTGTTCATTGTTGTTGTCGTTGTTCCTCTCATTGTGCAATCTATAGTCAGTCTCCAACAGCAGTAGCCTCCTCCTAAGCTCACCCATCTCCCTCTCCATCAAAAAAAGCCTCTCTTTCAGTGTGAGGTTTTCCTCTTCCAGCTGAGCAATGTGAGAGTCCTGATCATCAACTCGGTTTTCCAGCAAGTAAGCTGAAGAAGTAGCGCCACCTTGTTCTTCAACAAAGCTCGGGTACACTATCTCAAATCTACTGAGGTCATGGTCTAGCCGTCTTTCTACCTCCACGTGCTCCTCAACATCACTCTCGCTTGATCCATCCTCATCATCATCGTCATCTTCAACCCCAACGTTATTCCGGCTGCCACCAGCAGTTGGGGAGCGGAGACGTATCAAACCCTTCATGGATCCATATCCATCCACGCCCCACTCTTCCTTAGCCATATCAACCAGTCCCTCTCTAGAGGGGGAGAAGGTTGGGGTCGGGAGGATCGCCGGCGTCACAGGGCAAGGCGAAACCAGCGAAGCAATCCCGCCTGATTTCTTAGCACGAATAATGAAAGAAGTGGTGTTTCGTGGGGCAAATGGGGCGAATCGACTAAATTTTTTCTTTGGGTAGAAGCGCCTAGCCTTTAAGCGGTTCTGATACTGTAGCTCCGTTAAGGTCGGCGGTCTGTACCCGGAGATTCCGGTACCGCCGCCGCCGGCGGGTAAACCACCGGGAACAACTCCGCCTCCGGCTACCGCAGCAGCCTTATTCCGCTTGTTGCTATTCCAGTTGGCTCTCACTGGTTTCGCGCCGGTGGGAGCGAAAACCGGTCTAGGGTTTTGAAACCCCATCGGCTCCTCCGTCACGGAGGCAGTTGTTGGCTGCGGTGCAAGTGGTGGGAGAGGTGGCAGCGGTGCTTGTGGCTGCGGCTGCCACATCCCAAAGTTCCGGTTCAGCATCTGCGACGGATCGTTCATGATTCCTAGCAAAGAAACTCTAAAAGATCAGAAAGTCCAGAAACCCTAGCTCAATCGCTTGATTCGGTTTGTGAGATGGAAGAAATCTAAGAAATTTGCTCAAATCCCACCCTAATCAGGAGAAAAACTGGTCTCCCGGTCTTAACCCTAGATCAAAGAAATCGGGATCGAAGGGCCCTCCGGCGATCCAGACGAAAATCGACTGAACTGTTACCGTTTTCTTTAGGCGTGTTTGGTTGCGACCAGCATTTAAGTTAAATAGACTTTATTAAATTCGATAAATCCGAATTTACTAAATTTAAATATTACTATATTTAAAGTAATGTTTAAATCAATTAAAATTAAACCCAATTAAATTTATTTGTTGTATTTCACATAAATCTATTTAAAATATTTTTTTCCTGTGCTTAATCTAATAAATTTAACCTATAAAAGAATTTAAAAACTAGAAAAATAAATATTAAATTTAACTTGACATTCATTTAATCTTTCAAATGTGTCCAAAAATCTTTCAATAATGATTTAATCACTTGATTTGGGATTGATTTGACTTGTATGGGACTGACTTTGACATCATTAGGTCTGTCTCATCGAGTCGATCAGTTTGACTATAAGTTTGTTGAAATCGAAGCTATGGATGACATTTAATTGAATTATGAATGTTTCTTGCTCAAAATATTGCATCGAGACTCATGCCGAATGATTAAAATTGTTGATGATGTATCACTACCAAACACCCCTTTACGCTGACGAAAGGAACATAAATGCTCACGCCGAACGATCTCGCTCCGGGTGAGGTGGTTATTTATTTATATATNGCATGTCGAATGATTAAAATTGTTGATGATGTATCACTACCAAACACCCCTTTATGCTGACGAAAGGAACATAAATGCTCACGCCGAACGATCTCGCTCCGGGTGAGGTGGTTATTTATTTATATATGTCATAATTGTCTTAATTATATAATTCGGAGATACCCCATGTATGGTAATGTAAGTATGCTTTATGAGCGGTGGTTTGCTGCAACTTTAATTAGAAAAAAAGATGAATATTTAATCCTCTTTCTAATAAGGGCACGTGTGGGCAGCTTATTTGATGCGGTGGCGTTCTGAAAATGCACCTGACCTGTTTGGGTAAGCTGCGTTTTGACAGCTTGTGAGTTTTCAAAACGCTNTCTCTTTCTAATAAGGGCACGTGTGGGCAGCTTATTTGATGCGATGGCGTTCTGAAAATGCACCTGACCTGTTTGGGTAAGCTGCGTTTTGACAGCTTGTGAGTTTTCAAAACGCTAAAAATAGTGTTTTCACACCACACCTATCTAGGTGCGGTGACAACTTTCTGACTGTAATCTGACTTTTACATAGAAAATAAAAAATTAGTAATAGCTACCTTAACTAGCTTATCAACAGATTATTTTTAATCAGCTTATCAGCAGATTATTCAATAAGCTACAACTGCCCCAATCAGACCCTAAATCTTATTGTCAAAGTCTTGTTGTCTCCTCTAAGGTATAAAATGTATCGCATTACACCTTTATAAAATGTTATCTTATAATAATTTAATGCTATNAAAATAAAAATTTGTAATAGCTACCTTACCTAGCGTATCAACATATTATTTTTAATCAGCTTATCAGCAAATTATTCAATAAGCTACACCTGCCCCAAACATACCCAATCTTCTTGTCAAAATCTTGTTCAACAATCTTGTGGTCTCCTCTAAGGTATAAAATGTATCGCATTACACCTTTATAAAATGTTATCTTATAATAATTTAATGCTATATTCACCAATCTTGATTTTCTGCATCTATAATTAAATTATTTGATAACATAATTAAGTATAAAATGAAGATATAATTAAACTATTAATCGATACAACTAGATTATTTGACAGCCACAGCAATAATCATGATTAAAAAGTATAAGATGAATTTCTATAAGGAACTTTCTTAATATCTATAAGAATAGGTAATTTAATTAAGGGATTGCAACTAAAATTTCATGCTTATATATACAAATTTATGGCACCAATAATATCATTAGCCCATCATTGCATTACTCTATCAGTCAATAAGGAAATAAAATCCTAATTATGATCACTTCCTTATATGTTTGAGGTTAAGGCTATCAAAGTATCTAATATGTGCTAAGTTAGTATGGTGGTTATTTAATTAAGGTCTAATTAATTTTGTCATATGTGAGAGATGAGAGCAATTAAGTATAATAACAAAGGTTTGTTTCAATTTAGATATATAATGATGTAATTGATTCTCTAGCATATTATACAACATCTGGGTTTTAGCATTAGGGGTTATAATAATGATCCTAAGAGGGATTAGCATAGCCGGTCCCTAAGATAGAAAATGTAATCTCAAGTTTCTATATATTGCATAATCCTTTATTCAGGATATGGACCACCTATTGATGGGAATATGTCTCTATCCTACAAAATTACATATCAGTCCCCTCATCATTATTAGCATTTTTAGTATTTACAAAGATACTTGAATATAATAAGATTGGCGAATTGATTCGGTTAGTAAGAAGTTCATCAACCACTCGGCTCGCTTAAACTCCATTGGTACTTGTCGATCGGTCTAAAAACCGATAATTGTTTCTGGCACGGTCTTTCGGTTGTTCAATCCAAATGCATTATTCACTAGTTTTCAGTTCGTCTGATCGTTAGTATCTTTCTTCTAAATTGTCTGTTTGTTTTAAGATTTGTGCTGACATATTTTTTGTATACAATTTCTATCATATAAACAGTTGTGATATCCGTCCGCCATTAAATTCATCAATATTTTATTTTACACTCTTGCTATCATTAGTTTGCTTTCTATTTCTTCATGGTATTTTTCTTTTAATCANAATCAGTCAATGAAGAAATAAAATCCTAATTATGATCACCTCCTTATATGTTTGAGGTTAAGGCTATCAAAGTATCTAATATGTGCTAAGTTAGTATGGTGGTTATTTAATTAAGGTCTAATTAATTTTGTCAGCAATTAAGTATAATAACAAAGGTTTGTTTCAATTTAGATATATAATGATTTAAATGATTCTCTAGCATATTATACAACATTTGGGTTTTAGCATTAGGGGCTATAATAATGATCCTAAGAGGGATAAGCATAGCCGGTCCCTAAGATAGAAAATGTAATCTCAAGTTTCTATATATTGTATAATCCTTTATTCAGGATATGTACCACCTATTGATGAGAATATGTCTCCATCCTACAAAATTACATATCAGTCCCCTCATCATTATTAGCATTTTTAGTATTTACAAAGATACTTAAATATAATAAGATTGGCGGATTGATTCGGTTAGTAAGAAGTTCGTCAACCACTCGGCTCGCTTAAACTCCATTTGTACTTGTCGATCGGTCTAAAAGCCGATCATCGTCCTATGAGAAACTCTCTGGCACGGTCTTTCGGTCGTTCAATCCAAATGCATTATTCACTAGTTTTCAGTTCGTCTGATCGGTAGCACCTTTCTTCTAAATTGTTTGTTTGTTTTAAGATTTGTGCTGACATATTTTTTATATACAGTTTCTATCATATAAACAGTTGTGATATCCGTCCGCCATTAAATTCACCAATATTTTATTTTACACTCTTGCTATCATTAGTTTGCTTTCTATTTCTTCATGGTATTTTTCTTTTAATCATCTTTAGGGTTTCTTTGAGTATCAAGTTCTCCTTTATGCAACTAAGACTTTGGCACTTTGCATCCTTTTCTTCTTTAATAAAGGACAAATAAATTTGTTCTAAATGTCATGTTCTTCCTATTGTTCACTAGCTTGTAGAGTTTTACAAAATGTTGCAATTTTATTGTTAGTGGTAATCAGTACTTAATTCTTGGAAGATATTCTTGCATACCACTCAATTCCTATGTAGTTACATATTTAACCCCCCAAAATTCAATTTTTGCATATATACCACCTTACCTATGCATGAAAAGGTGTATTTCACTGTTTTTTTAAAAAATAAAATAGTGGATTTTTGTTTTTTCATTTGATATGAAAATTTTGGGTGGTATAAATATAAATGAAGGTTTGCATACATACCACTCCANATACCTTACCTATGCATGAAAAGGTGTATTTCACTGTTTTTAAAAAAATAAAATAGTTGATTCTTGTTTTTTCATTTGATATGAAAATTTTGGGTGGTATAAATATAAATGAAGGTTTGCATACATACCACTCCATTTCTATGTATGTACTTGTCTAACACCTAAGCTTCAATTTTTGCACCACCTTAACAATGTTTGAAAAGGTGTGTGTCATTTTTTTTAAGTTAAAATGATGGCATTTTTGTTGTGATATGAAAGATTTAGGAGGTATAAATGTAAAAAAGTAAAGTTTAGGTATTATATATGTNTTGTGAAAAGGTGTGTGTCATTTTTTTTAAGTTAAAATGGTCGCATTTTTGTTGTGATATGAAAGATTTAGGAGGTATAAATGTAAAAAAGTAAAGTTTAGGTATTATATTTGTAAATAAATAGGAATTAGGTGTTATGTATGTATATGACTCAAATATAAAATGCACATAAAAAATATGCAGCATTGAAGTGAATAGTAGAACGAGGTTGGCCCAATGTCAGAAAATCACTAGCCTCACTGTCAGAAGATTGCGAGGCCCTCTTGACCGACAAAGCAAAGCTATACGAGTCAAACCAATAAGGCCAAATCTGATTGGACCATGAGGAAGATGGTCAGATGATGCAAGCATATGCCATTTGACAAAAAATGAGACAAAAGAACATTCGAGTTAGCCGTTAAAAGGAAGACGACCCGATACGATAGCCTGCACTCCGATAGAGATGACCCAAAGGGAAATGTAGCTCCACAACATCTCTAACCATCCCATGGACGTCTTATAGGATGTTCATCAAGGATTGAGGTTTGACAACCAGGCTTGATTTGTCAATTGACCCAGGTCAACCAAGCTCGGTAGACCAAGTTGATCCCAATGACACAAAATCAACTAAGGTTAGCCAGTCAAGCCAAAAATTCGTCAAACGATAAACTTATATAAGTAAAATACTAGAAATACTCTAGTACGGACACTTTCCAAACAAGGGTAAAAAATTAATACATCATTGTACCCTCTCCCCTATAACGAGGGAAAGCATTTTATGAAGAAGAACTCTTCTGATATGCGTTGAGCCTATAATGACCAAAGACACTAGCTTAGATGTTGGAGCTAGTCAACAACCACATATAGGCCAATGAGTATTACTCTAACCCTGCCTCCTCCAAAGTGGAATCCTCCATTTGTCACCCATAAAAAAAATATTGCCCAAAGTGAAAGATAGAAACTGAGATGCAGTTCACATCATTTTGTTTATCCTCATTATGAAGAGCCTCAACTACCCTAAGAGTATAGGGAAACTGATAGATTGAACCACCGAGGGATTCAAGACTGGTATCATGGCCAACATCTAACTTGGTATGATAAGTGCTCTCTACCCAACCACAAAATACCCAAACCAACTCTGTTGAAAGTTTCAATGGTCGAGATAGTAGAGGCCATACAAAATAAATATTATTTTAAAAGAGAGCCTTTGATGAGGATCAAAGCTTACCTCTGAGATCTAAACAAACATTGTGCCAACCACTGGAACCACAGTCACAAGAGTGTCGACACCTGTGGGGCCTGATCTAAGATATGATCAAAGTTAGGAAATTGAAGGAATTTGTGGCACCAGGAGCAATGACGTAGTGACAAGGGAAGGCTCCAGTTTAGGAAATATCAAATATGCCAATTTGAGTCCATGAAATCCATATCACTGGTGTAGTTCCCACCATCTTTGGAGGAAATGAAGACTCATTCTGCAGAGGTAACTTGAAGAGGCTTCGGTTGGGAGAACTATGTACAACCACTCTCATGCACAAATGAAGCTCACATCCTCAAATAACCTTCAAGAACAAAGACTTTGTAACCTTTATAATGACACTATCACCGTCACTGCAATGATTACCAACTACTAGATTGGTAGCATCCTCATCGACACTAGTAGCTCTGCGAACGTCCTCTTCAAGTTGGTGTTCAAAAAGATGGGTCCTAGGAGAGAAAGGAGGCACTAGGAACCATCACTTTATTGGTTATTTGGGGAGAAAAGGGCATGCACTTAACCAACATGACATACTTCATACTGGTTGACTAACTTCTACCTAAAATATTATTTTTACTCATCCCCCACTCAATTATTTCTACATCTTCACCTTTATCTACCATGTAGCTATGAAGTTCCCATGTGATAGAGTGGCGATCATTGTTCACAGTGACCTCAAGCAGTCTTGTATATGTTATTTCTAGGTGGTCAAAAGCATCCAACAAGAACTCCTCAATCTGAATAATCTACGAGAAGGGGAGACGAGACCAACGAGATTGCCCATCAAACTCCTGTGACCAAAGGCGATGTTGGTAATTTTTTTTCTACAAAGTGAAGCTTTTAATGTATATCATAAGAATGCATTGATTGCGACCCTTAGGAGACACTGAGTAATTTATTGCTTGATACGCCACCAAGATGTCTGTGATATAAAATCAATGTCACCCACCACACTTTGAATGTGAAACTAGCGCTCGACCGATGAATCATAAGTTAATAATGTCAGACATCATATTAGTTGAGCCAATTCAAGAAGAGGTTGGCCACATCTAAGTAAATAAAAATGACAAATGACAAAGTGTTAAATTCATGGTGTATAAATCAAATGACAAATGGAGGACCTGCATTAAATTCAACAAATTGAACACCAATTAACTGAATAATAGCACCTCCTGTCACAGATCAAAGCACTCATAGATGTAGCAGTCGTTCATTCTATGATGAGCATCCACAATGCCTTCTCTGGTTACCATCAGATAAATATACATCCAACCAACCCTAAAAAGACTATATTCATCACAAGCGAGGGAGTGTATAACTATATTGTAATGCCCATTGAGCTTAAAAATATATACGCTACTTACCAATGTATGATGGATGTATTTTTTGCAAAATAAAAAGAAAAGAAATGTTAAAGTATACGTAGATGATATCTAATTAAAAAGTAAAACACTCGAACAACAAAAGAAATATTTGAAATAGACCTTCAATAATGTAAGAAAATTTAATATGAAGCTTAATCCTCTCAAGTATAAATTATAAGCATCCAAAAAAATGCTTATACTATCTCCTAACCTTGGAGGAAATAAAGGCTAACCCAAAGCTCAGGCACTGATCAATATGCAATCCTACGGAACACCAAGAAGGTCCAAAAGTTAACAAACTGAATCACAGGCCAAAGTCGGTTCATCTTGAAATTGGTCAACATGTGCGATAATTTCTTCAAAATATTAGAGTGAAGAATTACTTATGGTTAGATGAATGTGAATAAGCATTCAAAAAATTAAAAAAATTTCTAAAACCACCACCACTCTTCTAAAGCTTAAAGTCAAATGAAGAACTCTACCTATACTTGGGAGTCAAATCTAAGGCCATCAGCACGATTTTAGTTTGAGAGAAACAAAGAAACCAACTCTTAATGTACTATTGGGAAAGTACGGAGGAAGTGATGATAAACTGACTGTGATAATGGAAAATTGAAAATTAAGGCTTTATGATGGAGATCTGGATTTATTAGCAACAATATAGGTGGTTGCGAGACAAAATCGATCCAACAACATTAATAATGATGGCCAGGTGACAGTGAATTGACAATGACAATGTGACAACAAAGGTCCAATGGTGGCAATTGAGACAGCCAGGTGTTGTTGGTTTGACAACAACTGTGATAACAGTCAATCAACAACGTGATAGTAACAACATTATCCTTGATCATGTTATGTTGATTGTTAGGTGAAGGTGGTACGATGATAGTGGGAGTCAATAGATAGTTATTAGATGATGACAGTAGTGGTCTGACAATGCCAATGGTAGTGGTTCGACAATGCCCACGATAGTGGTTCGACAATGCCAATGGTACNATGTAAATAAATAGGAATCGGGTGTTATGTATGTGTATGACCCAAATATAAAATGCACATAGAAAATATGCAGCACTGAAGTGAATAGTAGAACGAGGTTGGCCCACTGTCAGAAAATCACTAGCCTCACTGTCAGAAGATTGCGAGGCCCACTTGACCGACAAAGCAAAGCTATGCGAGTCAAACCAATAAGGCCAAAGCTGATTGGACCATGAGGAAGATGGTCGGATGATGCAAGCATATGCCATTTGACCAAAAATGAGATAAAAGAACATTCGAGTTAGCCGTTAAAAGGAAAAAAACCTGATACGATAGCCTGCACTCCGATAGAGATGACCCAAAGGGAAATGTAGCTCCACAACATCTCTAACCATCCCATGGACGTCTTATAGGATGTTCATCAAGGATTGAGGTTTGACAACCAGGCTTGATTTGTCAATTGACCCAGGTCAACCAAGCTCGGTAGACCAAGTTGATCCCAATGGCCCAAAATCAATTAAGCTTAGCCAGTCGAGCCAAAAATTCGTCAGACAATAAACTTATATAAGTAAAATACTAGAAATACTCTAGTACAGACACTTTCCAAACAAGGATAAAAATATAATACATCATTGTAACCTCTCTCATATAACTAGGGAAAGCATTTTATGAAGAAGAACTCTTCTGATATGTGTTGAGCCTATAGTGACCAAAGAAACTAGCTTAGATTTTGGAGCTAGTCAACAACCACATATAGGCCAAGGAATATTACTCTAACCCTGCCTCCTCCAAAGTGGAATCCTCCAATTGTCACCCGTAAAATAGTATTGCCCAAAGTGAAAGGTAGAAACTGAGATGCAGTTCGCATCCTTTTGTTTATCCTCATTATGAAGAGGCTCAACTACCCCAAGATTATAGGGAAATTGATAGATTGAACCACTGAGGGATTCAGGACCGATATCCTGGCCAACGTCTAACTCGGTACGATAAGTGCTCGCTACCCAACCACAAAATACACAAACCAACTCTGTTGAGAGTTTCAATGGTAGAGATAGTAGATGCCATACAAAATAAATATTATTTTAAAAGAGAGCCTTTGATGAGGATTGAAGCTTACCTCTGAGATCTAAACAAACTTTGTGCCAACCACTGGAACCACAGTCACAAGAGTGTTGACACCTCTGGGGCCTGATCTAAGATATGATCAAAGTCGGGAAATTGAAGGAGTTTTTGGCACCAAAAGCAACGACGTAGTGACAAGGGAAGGCTCCAGTTTAGAAAATATCACGCATGTCAATTTGAGTCCACAAAATCCATATCACTAGTGAAGTTCCCACCATCTTTGGAGGCAATGAAGACTCATTATGCAGAGGTAATTTGAAGAGGCTTCGGTTGGGAGAACTATGTGCAACCATTCTCATGCCCAAATGAAGCTCACATCCTCAAATAACCTTCAAGAATAAAGACTTGGTAACCTTGTATAATGACACTATTGCTACAACTGCAATGATTACCAACTACTAGATTGGTAGCATCCTCATCGACACTAGTAGCTCTGTGAACATCCTCTTCAAGTTGGTATTCAAAAAGATGGGTCCTAGGAGAGAAAGGAGGTAGTAGGAACCATCACTTTATTGGTTATTTGGAGAGAAAAGGACAAGAATTTAACCAACATGACATACTTCATAGTGGTTGACTAACTTCTACCTAAGATGTTATTTTTAGTCATCCCCCACTCAATTATTTCTATGTCACCTTTATCTACCATGTAGCTATGAAGTTCCCATGCGATAGAGTGGTGATCATTGTTCACAGTGATCTCAAGCAGTCTTGTACATGTTATTTCTAGGTGGTCAAAAGCATCCAACAAGAACCCCTCAATCTGAATAATCTACAAGAAGGGGTGACGAGACCAACGAGATTACCCATCAAACTCCTGTGACCAAAGGCGATGTTGATAATTTTTTTCTACAAAGTGAAGCTTTTAATGTATATCATAAGGATGCATTGATCGAGACCCTTAGGAGACACCGAGTAATTTATTGCTTGATATGCCACCAAGATGTCTGGGATATCAAATCAATGTCACCCACCACACTTTGAATGTGAAACTAGTGCTCGACCGATGAATCATAAGTTAAGAATCTCAAACATTATATTAGTTGAGCCAATACAAGAAGAGGTTGGCCACATCTAAGCGGTCCAGTATCTGACATGATTGTCAAATGTTATCATGGTGTATAAATCAAATGAAAAATGGAGGATCTGCATTAAATTCAGCAATTTGAACACCAATTAACTGAATGATAGCACCTCCTGTCACAGATCAAAGCACTCATAGATGAAACAGTCGTTCATTCTATGATGAGCATCCACAATGCCTTCTCTGGTTACCATTAGATAAATATACATCCAACCAACCCTAAAAGGACTATATTCATCACAAGCGAGGGAGTGTATAACTATATTGTGATGCCCATTGAGCTGAAAAATATATACGCTACTTACTAATGTATGATGGATGTAATTTTTGCAAAATAAAAAGAAAAGAAATGTTAAAGTATATGTGGATGATATATAATTAAAAAGTAGAACACTCGAAAAATAAAATAAAGATTTGAAATAGACCTTCAATAATATAAGAAAATTTAATATGAAGCTTAATCCTCTCAAGTATACATTATAAGCATCCACAAAAATGATTAAGCTATCTGCTAACCTCAGAGGGAATAAAGGCTAACCCAAAGCTCAGGCACTGATCAATATGACATCCCAACGGAACACCTAAAAGGTCAAAAAGTTAACCAACTGAATCACAAAACAAAGTCGGTTCATCTTGAAATTGGGCAACATGTGCGATATTTTCTTCAATATATTACGAGGAGTGAAGAATTTCTTATGGTTAGATGAATATGAATAAGCATTCAAAAACTTAAAAAAATCTCTAAAATCACCACCACTCTTCTAAAGCTTAATGTTAAATGAAGAACTCTATCTATACTTGGGAGTCAAATCCAAGGCCATCAGCTCAATTTTAGTCTGAGAGAAACAATGGAACCAACTTCTAATGTACTATTGGGAAAATATTGGGGAAGTGATAATAAACTGGTTGTGATAATGAAAGATTGAAAATTAAGGCTTTGTGACGGTGATATGGATTTATTAGCAACAATAGAGGTGGTTGTGAGACAACAGTGATCCAACAACATTAATAATGATGGCTAGGTGACAGTGAATTGGCAATGACAATGTGACAACAAAGGTCTAATGGTGGCAATTGAGTCAGTCAGGTGTTGTTGGTTTGACAATAACTGTGATAACAGTCAATCAACAGCGTGATAGCAACAACATTATCCTTGTGATCATGTTATGTTGATTGTTAGGTGAAGGTGGTGCGATGATAGTGGGAGTCAATAGATAGTTATTAGATGATGACAATAGTGGTCTGACAATGCCAATGGTAGTGGTTCGACAATGCCCACGATAGTGGTTCGACAATGCCAATGGTACATGCGACATCTGCTGGGAGATAGTGGTCTAGCAGC
The DNA here is from genome assembly GCA_002079205.1 of Phalaenopsis hybrid cultivar. Taxonomy (NCBI): domain Eukaryota; kingdom Viridiplantae; phylum Streptophyta; class Magnoliopsida; order Asparagales; family Orchidaceae; genus Phalaenopsis; species Phalaenopsis hybrid cultivar. The sequence goes on from JXCR01020892.1 coordinate 178,163, forward strand.
AACGATCATGGTCTATTGGTCAATGCAATGTCAGTGGTTTAGTGAGGATGACTGCCTGAAGATGTTGCTCAGACATCGAGATGGTGTTCCAACAATGGAGGCCTAAAAGCATCGATGATAGCTTGATGACAGCTGAGGTAACAACGACATCCCAACAACTATGGTTCCGATAAGATTGAGCTGGCTTGACATTAGCGGTCTAGCAGAGTGGTTGTGGTAGCTAGGTAACAACAATCTAATGATGACATTGCTCTGGCGATAATAGTAATCAAGCGGCAGTGAACCAATGACCCTGGTGATGTAATGATAAAGAAGACCGAGCTACAATATTTTGAAGACGATGGCTGGGAATGAACTATCAGGTTGTGGAAACGGTCAGGCAACATGGTTCGATGATGACAACAATGGTGATCGGACATCAGTGGTTATGTCGTGGTTGTGGCCATGCAACAGTGCTCATCTAATGACGGTGGCCCGACAATGGTGTCAATTAAGCTCTAATAAATTAAATAAAATTAATATGAGAGCTCTAGTAAACAATAATGATAGATCATAAATAATAAAGAAAATTATTTGAAAGCTATATATATATATATATATATATATATATATA
>JXCR01020892.1:179130-195305 GCA_002079205.1 Phalaenopsis hybrid cultivar
TCTGTTCTTAGAATGGTTCATTTTAATACATGATTGGCCGGCTTATATTCAAGCTGCTGTAAAACCTATTGGTTCTGGTTAAATTTTTGTTAAAGATGAATCTCAAAACTATTGGATTCAATTTGAGATGTTTGTAATACACACTCAAGCAATCAAAATTTATCTTCTCACAATAAAGCCAACTACTTTGAAATCCGTACTAACAAAAAAATCACTCAGAGTATGTTGAGCCAGCAAACTAGCACAGAGTGTTAGTGTTATTAGCTAGAAAGTATATTAACCATTAAGAGTATGGTGGTTTAAGGATTAAGTTTAAATTCAGGGAAATGCTCAATTTGTTTGAATGTTCATTGTTTTTGGATTATATGCTCTTGCTATGTCTACTCGTCATGTTGTTTAACCTTCTCATACAATTCCACTAAACGAATTCTTACAGTTAGTTTAGCAATAATCCCACTTTTACAAATCCTGTTACCAAAACTCCTGACATTATTTTGTTGGTTTTAAAATTTTGAAAAAAATCTTAGCTCTGGGGATTCTAAACCTTCATCATATACAATCAGCTTGAGTCTTCTTAGTATATGCCTGTATAACAGTTTGCCTGAAGAGCAATTATAGTGTTTGTCTCTCAGATTTTTCTGAGTTTTCATGGCAGTGGACATTCATTGCCAAATTTTTGGGAAGATAATATTGCTCTGTTTAACAAAGCTAGATAATTATTGAAAGTTGGTCTGCAGCAATTTGTGCAGTAATTAGCGTCTGTACTGTAATTCAATTTCCCCTAGTATATATTCAAATTAGAATTTTTACAATAAATAGTTTCAACTTTATAACCATACATAGGTGCAATGAGTGAGTATTACTCATAACTATCTATGTACTCTGATCATCAAAGATCAAATCATACATGGCACAACAAAAATAGTAAAAAGACAGGAAATTTGCATAGGTAGTACACAATTCTTTTGTATTTGCATATCTCATGCCTAAACTTCTATATTTACAATTTTACATGCATAGCAATTTGGTGCTTTAAATTTATTATGCATGAAAAAGGTGTATTTCATTCATAAAAAGTGGTAATAGTGCTATTTTTGATGTGTTAGAAAGATTTTAGTACTATGTATGTAAACATGAAAGTTTAGGTATTAGATATGTAAATACATAAGAAGTGCGTGCTAGCTATGTAAATGACTCTAAAACAACCCAGTTATAGATCTCCTACAATTTATGTGGCCAAAAAAGTAAAAAAAATATAAAGCTGACTCAATGACAGAACTTCTTTGTAGTTAAGTTTAAGACGCTTCATATCACGACAAATTATAATGAACCACCAGACGATCATCACTAATTTCGTTCAGATTCAATGATAAAAAATAATATGATTATCAGTAAGTGAAAGTAAGGGAAGTGAAAATTTTAAAAAAATAGAAACAGAGGGTACATGGTATAAAGGGTCAATCGATCAGCAACAGGCACATACATATTTCAAAAATATAAGATCAAGTCCGTTTTTCCATTGTAAGAACTACCACCATACACATGTTTTTTATAGATTATTTTCACTTTACTCAAGAATAAAAATGTGATTTTCATGAATTAAAATCTTCCTAATTACCTAAATTTTACAAATTTGTTCTTTTTTGCTTAAGTTTTATACTGTGCAATGTAAAAGAACTTTTATGTGGGTTTGTCATCATTAATGCAAGATTGGTGAACAGTTTAAACGCTGCCAAAAATATATGAAAATTGATCAAGAACAATTTTCAATCCTCTGTTTGATCAGTAGCACCTATGTTTGCTTAGAGGAAAACTTGATCACATAAGCTTGCATGTGCTTTCTACTTATATTTCTTTGGGGCATTTGTATACATACTACGCTATTCCTATGTATTTACATATAAATGACACTAAACTTTGTTTTTTACATTTAAAACACCCAAGCCTTTCATATCACATAAAAAATACCACTATATTAACTTTTGAAAAAGTTGAAATACACCTTTTCATGCATGGGGAAGGTGGTATGTATGTAAAAATTGAATTTTAGGCGTTAGATATGTAAATACATAGGAAATGAGTGGTATGTATGTAAATCTTCTTATTTCTTGCCACAGTGGGTTTCTTATTTTGGGCATCATGATCCAATCCCATTATGTTTTCCTCTTCTGTTATATGGTTTGCACAATGAATGGAGCTCATTGAAGTGATTATTAACACAATAATAAAAACTTGAAAGCCCGATGTGACATTATTATACTTGATGTAAAATTCATCTAATCTATAGTTTTATTCTAATTCCATTATTTTTATTGAATTTCTGTTGGCTGAAATATTTTTCGGTTTTTTTTATCATATTTCAGTCAGGGAGAAGGCTATGGTTGTTAATTTAGACTTTATAAAGGTTATAATTACTGCTGATGAAGTGCTTCTGTTGAATCCCTTGTGTAATGAAGTTCTCCCTTTTGTGGATCAACTTCGACGACAAATTTTTCTTAACCCTCCATCAAAGTTACATGAGATTCGCAACGCAGATGAATTAGGCAAAAACTTGTCCTCAACCGCAGGACAACGGTTGCACAATGAGAATGATGAAGATGAACCTGTGCTCCCNAGGCAAAAACTTGTCCTCAACCGCAGGACAACGGTTGCACAATGAGAATGATGAAGATGAACCTGTGCTCCCATTTGAGTTGCAGGTGCTGGACGTTGCACTGGGAATTGTGTGCACCTCTTTAGAATCTAGTGTTACTGATCTGGTAAGAAATTTATATCTTGCATTGGATNTAGCACAGTTCCTGCTCCACAATATGTAAGGTTAAACTCTCAAGTTGAAGGCGGCTCAAGCTCTGTTTGTTTTCCTTTAGATGAGAACAATGTGGAGGATTTAGAAATGATGTTTGAGGCTTCCTTCATGCAATTGGAGGGGACCCGTAATAAAATCTTGGCGGTATGTCTTCCTCCTCCCCATAGATATAATGTCTAATAGCCTTAAAGTTTTATGTGGTTTTTAGTTTTTTCAAGAAAAATTTCTTGTATAGGGTCCTTTTATTCTCAGAGTTTATAAAAATCTTAATTTAGTCTCTTAACTCATTTAATATGTCAACCAAATTTCAGGGTGAATTTATTAGCAACATTCATTCGTTTTTCATCTTAATATTTTGTTTATTTTATATTTTATTATGTTTTGCTTTTTGCTGAGTTTTCTTTTAGAGCTTATTACAGCATTTTCGTGTGATTGCATATTTCTGAAGGATAGACAATGCTAGAGAGTAAATTAGTGGAAACATGTATGTGATAGAAGAAAATCTTGCTTTTGTTTTTGGGTTTTTAGCATAAGAATATTTTCTTACTTTATATTTTATTCTATCTGTCTTTTTCTTAGTTAGCTTTTAGAGCCTATCATAGCACCTTCATGTGATGAAAAATTTATAAGGGGCTTTTACGTACATGTCACCCAATTCTTATGTATTTACCTATCTATCACCTAAGTTTTACTTTTTTCTTATATAGCAAATCTTTCATAACACATCAAAAGTACCACTTTTTTAACCTTTAGAAACTGGAATGTACCTTTTCATCCATACGGATGTTGGCATGTATGTAAAGATTGTTAGATGTGTAAGTGCATAGGAATTGAGCGGTATATATGTAAATCTTTTTAAAACTGATTTGATTATTATAAAACTAGTAAATAGAAGGCTGAGTCCTCTGTCTGATATAAACATATGACTCTTCGTGTTTGGCAGCAGTAGAGATCCAATGGTGAAATTAATTGTGTTGGACTTCATTGTGTGTAACGTGTCTTCAACATTATATTATGAGGCTATTTTTTATTATATGTTATATTTTAGGGGCATTTACATACATACCGCCCACTTCCTATGTATTTACATTTTGTAACACCTAAACTTTATCTTTTACATTTATACGACCCAACCTTTTCATATCACATAAAAAATTACCGCCATTCTTGCTTTTAAAAGGTGAAATACACGTTTTGTGCATGTGTAAGGTGACATGTATGTAAAAATTGAAGTGTTATATATATAAATACACAACATGCAAATCAAATTTATCCCTATCAATTGCATAAAAAAAAAATTTCTAGCCATAATTTTGATCACTTGGGAATAGATTTAGTGTAACATAGTTAAAGCATCAAATCATAGATTTGTGATTTGTGATTTCTAGGTATATTTGATGATGTTCTTTGATATTTGCTGATATAGTATGCATCATAATCTATGCTTTAAATATGCCATNTAAACCCAAAGACAAATATATTAGAAAGGAAAGATACAGATAGGTTGGATGAGAGGGCCCAAAGTGGAACCCTGAGCACTCGGTATACAACACACATCAAGGTCCCAAAAAAGTACATGTATACCCAAAAAACAAAATTATAACCTAGGCAAAATTCTANCTGGAACCCTGAGCACCCGATATACAACACACATCAAGGTCCCAAAAAAGTACATGTATACCCAAAAAAACAAAATTATAACCTAGGCAAAATTCTACTCCAAAACTCTCCAAACACTCGGAGATTCAAACATAAAATGGGAGCTTGAAAACGACCCAATGCATCCTTACCTCTTACCTCTGGTTCTAGGAAGGGAGCCAACTAAAAAATGGTAAAGAAACTATTGTCATTACCCGAAACAACCAAGGTATCATTCATTAAGTTCCTGAGTTCTAGTAAACCGTTATTCTTCTTTTTCTTCTTGGATGTGTAAATCGTTCCTCATCCGATGACTGACTCATCTGATCCGTGGATTGATCTATAGATTGTCGGGCTTGTGTAGATTGTTGCACATCCTGAGTCCCTTGTGCCTGAATGACAGTAATAACTTGCTCGATCTGATGAGGTGGTAGGGCCGAAGCAGAAATCTCACTTAGGGTAGAATGTTGGACTTGAAGCTGGGGCACATATAGTAATGGACACTACACCATGAGATTGCAAACCATTACATCAATGATAGGTTCTAGAGTTAGTGAAGTATGAGAAGTCTCTTCTGCCGCCACCAAGAGAGGTTTCACAGCAGGAATTAGAGGACCTTCAACTTGAGCATTATGTGGAGGCTGAGTAGTTGAAAGATTGCCCACAGGGGTATTGGAAACTACAACAATGTTGACCAGTGGACTAGATGGTACGGTTACCACAGTATTATTAGGGTCAGATATATCCTTGTAATGAACAAGAGTGTTAATAAGTTGGAGAAGATTAGGAGGGATCTCTAAATCTGGAGCACTTTGCCTTTTTTAGTTTTAGATGGGGGTATAGGTGGTGACATTGAGAATTAGAGTGACCAAATATACGAACAGTTAGAGCAATACATAGGAAAAAGCTCAATAACTACCCTTTGCCAATATCCTTGGTATTGTGAGCTTAACCAAATTTCCTCAAGAGTAATTAAAATGATGTTCTTTTCAACAAACACCCTCGCTTCTGAAGAAAGTGAAAGATTAAAAGTAGGAATGCTCGTTTTAAGTGGCTTACCATAGATTGAAGCAATAAAGTACAACATTTCTTGATTAAAATAATAAAATTTCAAGTGAGGGAGTCAAATTCATACCAGTATGGTTGGTGGTTTCATATGTGGGTCAAAATCTATAGTCCATTTCAAAATTTTCATTGCTCTATTATCAATCCAAACTAATCTTATAGCAAATAAGCATGTGTAATCCTCTTCATTATTAAGTTGAATAAGGATGTGCGTCTATCTAAAAATCTAATTTTTCAATCCCCAACAACGTGCACAAGCTTAAATTTCATACGAATCAGCTCCATTTTGGGATAACAACAAGCAAATTTTCCGACCAAATTCAAACGACATGAGTATGTAAGTAGAATATTTTTGACTTCAGTAAAAAAGTTGGTTGACTCTCATTCTTCCAACTAGCTTTCTTGATGTAACAAAACCAGCCACCCTCCAGCAGCGCAAAAGAAGGCGGGAAAAAAACTCGATTTAAGAGTACCTGAGGCGTGAACACCCACAAGGGCAGCAACATAAGCTCTATCCGAAGCCATCACCGGTTGAAGGAGGCGAGGTGTTAGGAGAAGTGAAGAATGCGGTTGAGGAAAGAGCAAACGATGAAAAAATGAAAATTAGGGCAACAACAACAGGACGAAGGAACGAAGCAGACAAAATCGAAGAGCGAACCCCTTCTTTCAAGCATGACGAAGCAATGAAATCGAGGAAGACGCTGATGGAGGAAGGTTATTCAATGTGGAAGATGACGGAAGTCTTCTACAAATGAGCACGACGAAGGACGAAGTAGTTCAGGCGCGAACCCTTTCTTCTTCGAGCATGACGTAGCAACAAAATCGATGAAGACGACAAAAGAGGTAGGTGATTCAACGAAGTAAACGACGAAGATCGCCATTAGGCAAAACCATAACAGAGCCTCCCGCGATAAACCTATAATTTTGGTAAAAAAGTTGTGAAATGTGCTTCAATCCTAGCTAGAGCAATTGGATTTAAGTTTATTCAAAGCTTAAGGGACCTAAATGCAAGTCTACTGATCTTTCAATCCATACTCCTAATCGTTATCTAAACTCTCACTTTCCTCCAACTTTCAACTATTCTTTCAATTACAATTTCATTTTTTTTTATGTAAAAGGAACGGTGAATGGTTTACTATCATATTTCCTCCTTAGCTTTCTGTCATCTCAACAGAACAAATTTCATTTTTAATTTCCTCCCTGTGTCTTTTCCTCATATTTTTATTTAAGACCATGAATCATTTCCAAAAATAATTAAATCGAAAATTCTCATTTTTAATTTGACCGTTGAAAAAAAAAGAAAACAAAACAAACGAAAAGAGGCTAATCCATTTTTAAAACAAAGTCAAATCGGTAAAACTTAAAACGAAATCGTAAGTGCATCGGCCTAAAGGCGTTTAAAACTCGTTAAAAAAAAGACCGAATCAATCTCAAAAAGGGGTTTAAGAGCCTGAAAATGTAATTTAAACCTTCACGAATAAAGCTTCAAAATGTGACGAATAAAACTTTAAAAATGTAGCCCAAACATATTACTAGAAAGTGCTCCACATACGGCTCACCCAATCAATGAACCGACCTTCACAGCAAAGGTGACAATTCACCACATTAAGATTTGCGGCTAGAGACAATGAAGGGGAAAACCAATCCTAAACCAAACATCTTCAATCATAAAAGAACTAAAGAAGAAGGCCAACATCCATAAGAGCTGAAAAAGAAATCATAATTTAAGCTAAATCAAGTCTAATGCATGGGGAAAACAAAAAAATATTTTCAGCTTTTATCCAGCTCCAAAGAGTCAAAACCGACACTCAACAAATGGGAAAACACGTAGCAATAATAGGAAATGAACATAGAGCCTCGAATCAATATTCCACCTATCATGCATTTCAGATTTTCGTAAATAAACTCCCCAATAATTTTAGATTTTTGCAAATAAACAACTTAAAGATTTCAGATTTTTACAAAAAACATCAATGCTTCCAAACTTTGTAAACTAAATAAAGAAACTCTCAGATTTTTGCAAAGTGACTAGAGCATAGCTTTTAGATTTTCTTACAAGTAACAAGAACACTAAATGATTCCAGATTTTGCAAATGAATCATCAAATCATTTCAGATTTTCACAAATTAGCCCCCCAAAGATTTCAAATTTTGCAAATACACCACCCAAATGAAATTTTGCAAATACGCCACCCAAATGTTTTAGATTTTGCAAAACATAAATATCAAAGCTATAAATTTTTGCAAATAAAATAACAAAGTCCTTTAGCTTTCATAAATCGAAACAATATTGAACAGTAAAGTGTTCCCTCCCCCCACTAACAGGCTAAATAACCACAGCTGTAATTATGACTCAACATTGCATCATTAGAAAAGCTGGCAGCATGAATTTCAAGTTCTGTTTTGTGTGCCTCATAAACAAATGAAAGTATGAGGTTGAAGGTAAGATCAGATGTCACATGCCAAATGTATTCTATAAATAATCTATACTCACTTAATCAAAGTTTGCTATCCACAAATTCTGGATTAGCTAAACCTCATCTTGCTGTAATTTATTAGCAATAACAACGACAGAAATTTCAATCTTGACTGAAAGCATGCTCAAGATAGGATTAACATTAAGACCAAGATCAAAATGCAATATTTTATCCATTCATATCAAACGTAGTTCTCCAAAAAAACATACCAGTTAAACCAAAGTTTATGGATCAACCAACAAAGCTAAGTAAAGCTACAGAAGAACTGTGAATTGAATTTAATGCCCAGAGTTATAAAATGACATGACCGACAACAATAAAAAAAATGAAATGACTATCATACTCTTTATTATCCGTTTAAAAAGAGATATAAGCTAAAATTTCAAAGATAACTATTGGATGTGGCAGTCATAACATGCTCTATTTTAATAATTCCATGGACTATTTCATACTTAAGTTTCAGAACAAGCTCAAATCTTGCTTCCACATAAGATAGGAAATATTTTATGCCATCCGAAAAAGTGCAAAATAGAGGAGGAGAAAAATACCTCTTTTCAGCAGATGTAAAGCAAAACCTAAAAATAAACTGAAGAAAACAACCCACAGAAATCCTTCCTGAAAGCTTCATGCAAATAGCCCCCAAGGTTTTCTAGTTCCCAGTTCGACTACCCCAAGCCACAAGGTCTTCGTAACAACAGAGAGGAAGAAAATCTCCTCTCGAACAACAAAGAATGAGAAAATCCGCTTTCTAAAAGTGAGGAAGAAAGAAAGAAAATGCCTAGTTTTCCTCTCTCAAAGCCCTCTCTTTTTTTTTCTCTCAGAATTTTTCAACAAACCCAAAAACTAAACTCTACAGGAAGCCAATAGGCACAGAAAAGAAAAGAGAATTCCACATTTTTGCTGTCCTAGCTAATGAATCGAGGAGGAAGGAATCAACACCATAAATGAGGAGAGCGTATAGCCTCGAGAAGGAGAAGGGCCGGACACCAGGCAAAGACCAACTGGTGAGCCGCTCGGTCGAGCAGAGCTCGAGGAGGTGAGCGCTGGGGAAGAAGAATGTCGCGTGGTGGAGGCTAGGGCACGGGTGAGTAGNACTACTTGTTCTTAAGGTAGAAATTGGATAATGCAACATCCAAATACGCAAGAAAGGCCAAAATCCAAAAAAATTAAAAATAATAACCTATAAATAGTTCTCAAACAAAAATAACCTTAATTCTAATTGAAATAATATTAAATAGGGGTCTGCGACCCCACAATAGCTAGATAAGTGGGAAAGTTTCTGCTATGCAAGAAAATCTTGAGGCTGTCTTCTTTTCTTGAAGCATATGAATCCTCATAGTATGACGACATATTTATAATATTAAATGGAGCATAAATATTAGTCTCGCAATAGGTTAATCTTATATGCATTACCATTAATTCTCTTAAAAATCCCGAAATGGTCATCAACTTCAGGCTTAATTTTTCAAAATAAAACTATAGAAATTTATTTCTTTAGTCTAATCCATAACATATATTAGCTTGTGTTTGTAACTCGTACTTGACTGGCCACATCTATATGATGGTTGATCGGAGAGCACTAATCTTGGAATGAGGCCTATGGTATGCTAGTTCTCTCGTAGTGGCAACAACCGAGGAGGTAGACTATCGTCTAATCTTGTATAGTCTCCTTGGACTCACCATCTTTTAGAACCAACAATGCTAGTCATATGTGTTGCTCTCAAGGCTTACATAATTTGTGGCACCATATTCTCAGATTGTATGAAGTCCATTACCTAAACTTCTTGAAAGTCTTCTGAATTCTTATTTTATAAATTTATTGATAAAAAGAGAAAAAAATGTTCATTAGAAGTCATATAATACTTTTCTTTATAAGTAGGCGAAATAGAAAGCAGATACTATTATGCAATCACTACAACATCTAAAGAAATGGATTTATCAAACCGAAAAAGATGCATATAATTGATTAAAAAAACCAAAACATATAGTGAAAAATCAAATCCCTAGAATTTAGGGAAAATGGAGACCTGTTACATACTTATAAACTATATAATTATAAGGACAAGAGGAGTGGCCACGTCACATATGAGGACAAGTTTCATTTCAAGCCATTGTAAACTTATAAAACAGCTTTCGCAGCTTTAGTAAAGCTTATAAATCCGGATGTACTCTATCCTACCACCAAATTTACCATATTCTGCCAACAGTAGGACAGTAGAATTTAGTAAATCTAGGATTTAAGGCAAAACTGAGAAGAAAACTAAAGAGCAATGTTAGAGAGAGAGTGTGTGTGGCTTATGAAAGAGTAAAAGAGCATGTTTTTTAAGAAAAAAAACTTCAAAGCTTGTAACACAATGGAGGATGGAGATGAAATATTAAGCAAGATATTAGAATCACAAAATCACTAGTCTAGAAGTTTTACAAGTCACATTTTGTNAATGTATTTATTAATTTCATGTTTAACAACTTTATGAGATGAAAAAGCTTAGTTGAAGAGGAGACTAGCATAAAAATGAAATGGCTACAATCCAATAATGGTGGAGACATGATGCCCATAAATTTTAAAAGTTATTGTGTTGCTAATGGAATTTGCAAGGAGAAAACGGTCCCAAGAACTCCCTAGCAAAATGAATTTGTTGAAAGAACAAATAGGACATTGAGTGAGAGAGCTGAAAATATGAGATTACTTGTTAGATTGCCAAAAATAGTTTGGGCTAATTCAATAAATACAACAACATTCAACGGTTAATTTTGGACTTTCTAAGGAAACATGGACTAGAAAGAACCTATGTCTCTAACATTTGAAAAGTTTTTTATTTTCCTTTTTATGGACATAAATAATAATTGAGAGAAAAACTTGATCAAAATATTAAAAATATTACTTTACTGATCATAATACTAATGAATTGAGCTATAAATTTTTGGATGATAAAAATAAATAAATAGAATGAAGAATGTTGTTTTCAAAGAAACTGAAACCTATAATGAAGAATGTTATTTTCAAAGAAACTGAAACCTATAATGACAAGACAAGTACAATGTAAAAGGAAACCTCCACACTATAAAAAGAGTTAAATTAGAAGAGCTAGTTAAATTCAATAATGATAGGAAGACGGAAAAATGATCAAAATTGGTTTCAACGCAGCACAAAAGATCATAAATAATTACAAAACATGCTAATCAGTATTATCTTTATCTATATTNGTGGTTTCAACGCAGCACAAAAGATCATAAATAATTACAAAACATGCTAATCAGTATTATCTTTATCTATATTATATGTCATCTACTGATGTAGGTGAACATGAATGATATGAAAAAAAGATAAAAATTAGAGATTCATCAAAATGAGAGATAACAAAAGAAAAGAAGAATTTTCTATAAAAAAAACACTTGGATATTGACTAAGGTATTTAAAGATATAAAAGTTATACAAAATAAATGAATTTATAAAATTAAAAAAAAAAGAATCCGAATAAAATTAAAAGGTACAGAATGAGGCTGATAGTGAAAGATTTCCAGCATAAGAAAAATAATGATTTCATTGGAAATTTCTCTCATATAATTAAAATAGCTAATGTATGACAAGCCTGAGTTTAATAGCTACAAAAGACTTGCACCTAAAGCAAATGGATGTTGAAACTATTTTGCTCTATGAAAATCTTAAATAAGCATCTTCATGGTTCAATAAAAAGATATTTGATACAAAGATAAGAAAAATCTAGTCTCTAAGCACAATAAAAGCTTATATATTTGCGGAAAGCACCACACTGGTGATATCAAAAGTTTGATAACAAGTAAAGAGTCGTAATCATATTTAGTACTCCTAAGAGCTCGAGACTAACTTTCATAAAATCTACTTGTGAAGTTTAAGATTACTCTTCAAAGAATGTAAGCCTTTTTGGGCTGTGAAGTCACGGATCTCCAATCAAACACTTTGAAGCACCAGTCTCAGACAAAAAACTCAAAGAAATATAAAATTCTCTTAAATAATGAAGTTAAAAAGATGAATACCAAGAAGACTAAACTCTTTTCCCTACGAACTTTCTTTGATAATAANGGGGGGAAAATGCAGGGGGGCCATTCGAAAATTGCTATTTACGAATCAGTCATTCTCTGCCATTCTTTTTTAGAACTCGTGCTCAAATATCGAAATACATGGTAAATTTTCAACCTTTATTTTTTTTTTTATTAAATTGTTGGTAGTTTAAAAAATCACGAGCGCTTAGTCTGTATATATAGATGTTTCGGGTGGTCGGTATAATTTTTTTAAGAAAAAATTTGGTTGGTTGATGGGGTGTTTGTGTGGGAGCTGTGAGTGGAAATGAGGAGAAAATATTATGTTCATCGTCGTGAAGTTCGGACCATGGCGTGGATCGAACAACATCGTGTGTATGACGGTCTGGTGTGATCCACATTGTCGTATAATCAGGATTTTGCAGTCTATCAGCACAAATACCAAAAAAATACAAAAATGAGAAAAATCATGATTATCATAACTATGAGGAGGACAAGAGATTAACAATGTACAACCCAAAAGAGTAGTAATGGAGAGTATAGGGATTTATGTTGAGAAAAAAAGATGATGATTCAGTTTGGAGAGCCAACATCAAACCAAATAATGCAAACCTTTGACATCAAAATATAACTATAAAAATTNTTAAATGCATTCCACTCAATTCCTATGTATTTACATATCTAACACCTAAACTTCAATTTCTGCAAACATGCCACCTTATCTATGCATGAAAAAGGTCTATTTCACTTTTTAAAAGTAAAATTGGTGCCATATTTTATGCGATATGAAAAACTTGGATGGCANAGATAGTGATGATGAATCAGGAACTATGGATGTCTCTAGAGGATTTTTTAATTTTTGAATAAAAGCAGGAAGTTGATGTCATGCTATTTATGGTATGATATAAATACCGCTAGACGAAGGCAGTTTGCTCCAGAAAAAGACCTCAAAATCAAAATTTTCATGCATCACCACTAAGAGGCTTTCTTTCTATAATGCCTTAGTTCCTTTCATGAAAGTTGTTCTGCTATTTAAATTTTATTTCTCAATAGAAAACATCTGAATTTGTACTGAAACTTAATCGTGTAATGACGGTAAATAAAATAAAGCAATCCTTCGCAGGTTTTGCGTGTGCTTAAAAAATTACGATTCAATGCTGACTCTGCTAAAAGCTATATATAGAGCGTTAGAAATCAATCATGATTATGGAGCAATTAAAAGAAGGGGCATTTACACACATACCACAAAATTGTTATATATTTACGCGTCGGACACCTATGATATTTAAATACATAACACTCAGCTTTGGCATCATGTCAAAAATACCACTATTACTAACACCTATGATATTTAAATACATAACACCCAGACTTTGGCATCATGTAAAAAATACCACTATTACTAACTTTTTAAAAGCGAACTACACATTTTTAAGCATAAATTTTTAATAACAAGGTGTTATAATTGTAAATATCAAGCTTTAGGTGCTGGATATGTATGCATAAGAATCGTGTATCATGTCTGTAAAATTCCCTTAAAAGAATGAAGTATGATTTGACCGTTCAAACATATTAGGAGACGTGTTCAATGTACTCATCACACCATTAGCATAATTTCCTAAATGAAAAATAAAAAGAAAAAAATAAAATAAAAGTATTTGAAAAAAAAAAATATTCCAAATGATCATTTGATTGCATTATTTTCTACTTTAATAATTCATGGGAAAATAGCTGCAGTTCTCTGAAAAGGTAATATGAAAAAATAATACATGCAATGTTGCATGCTTACCTCATAAGTTCCAGGATAGAGCCACAAAATCGTTGACCATAATTTGGATACTCTGTGTGGTAAATCATAAGAACGAGCTAAATCAGTCTTCAGGAAATTTAGTATGAAAATTAGAAAGAGAAATTGCAAGTGACATCCGAACATATTCATGTAGGCTATTATAATAATATTTCTACAGCGGCTTACATCCATTCTTATTCTTTTGCACATCCATGTTATTAAAGCTTTCAATCTAATGCTTCATTATCTGAGGATAAATTAATCAAACATAATTTTTTGGGATAAAATAATCTAATTGATCCAACCAAAGGAATGCCAAACAAGCACAAGTTTAATAGATACTGCCATGTTGCAAATACCTTCGTGAGCATCAATACGTGCCATTTTTTCTGTGGTGATACCGGAGTTAACCCAAACAACATTAGAGAAACTAAATATTATTGCTAAATTAAATGTAGGGAGATACATCCACTTAAACAAAAATAAAAATAACAACAGACACGACACAAACACAATTAGGGTTGTATCCCGAAGGAGGGGTGGTCAATTCTGTAAGGTGGAAGGGCATTAGCAGGCTATGGTTCGAGGGCGAATCGTAGTAGTTGGTTGTGGTGGAAGGGCGACGAGCTGAGAGGTCGGCCGTGGTATGGAGGATGACGGGTGGAGGTCTGAGCCTATGGTAGCTAACTTAAATTTTGGTATGATTATAATCAAAATTATTGTAAGATTATATATATATATATATATATATATATATATATATATATATATATATATATATATATATATATANAAGTGTATATTGAATTTAAGTATAACCTTAAGACGCTAAATAATCAGTCTACTGTTGAGGATCATCCGATCCACATCATTTATAAATATGTTAAATGGCCACGGGTTTGGTCAATCATGCTATAAGTTGTGTTTGGGTTAGACTTTTCAGCCTATTTAATAAATGAGTCTGATTCAAGTCATGCAAAATTTGAGTTGTCATATTCAAGTTTAACTCGTACAAAATGCCTTAACCCAAATTGAAATCATTAACAATAACAATTACAGGTAGGGTGAAGAATTTATAGTTTCAATTATATTTTTGGAGTTGGAAAATATATATGATGCTTCATGAGATGCAAACCAGTAGGAACAAATGATGTACTTTAATTTCTCTAGACAAAATTGCTCTTCCTACAACTATTATTTTGTCATCAGAAATAAGACTAAATGATATTTAGACAAAATGATTATGATGCGGTGGGTCAGTTGTACAACTCACGGTAGGAGCTAATAATGGAATATATAATTAATTTACAACTAAAGTCCAGAAGAAGCAGAAGTTAATTTCACAGAGAAGAACATTTTATAAAATAATAGATGCGGAAAACATTTACAGCTAAAATTATTGCTGCAGGAACTTACCATATGCGCATGGAATCCATCTTACAGAATATTCAATATTCAAAAACCTTTGATTTTGATGTGCTGCATGTACAATGACGAACATGATGGAAATAAATTGCAAAGTTTGGCTCTTAGAGAGAAAATAATGTTCTAAAATGAAGATATCCGGCAGTTCTTCAAGCTAATAAATGAATGACAGTGAATGCATGGAGTGAATGATATTAGTGAGAGTTGTACCGTCATTTTCACTTGGAATCAATGGATGCTCATCTTTCTACCCTAAGGACATTGTTGATTATGTGACCATTGGTTGCAACCTGTCTCTGGGGATCTATCATCCATTGACCATCAACGATGAATTTTATCTGCCGGCATTAGGTTTTAAGGTTAATGACCTGAGTGGGATTGCTTATATACATACATATATATATATATACATACATATATATATATATACATACATATATATATAGATATATATATATACATACATATATATATATATATATATAGATATATATTAAAAACAATTTAAAGGGTGGTATTTGAGAATATCCATATGTGTTATCTGTCCCCATAGGGATCAAATCCAGGTCAGATGGGTCTTACGACTCCCATTGCAGTTGCCTGCCAACTTGCCACCCAAGAGCGATATATATATATAACAATTAAAAGAAGGGGCATTTACACACATACCACAGAATTGTTATATATTTACAAGTCAGACACCTATGATATTTAAATACATAACACTCAACTTTGGCATCATGTCAAAAATACCACTATTACCAACACCTATGATATTTAAATACATAACACCCAGACTTTGGCATCATGTAAAAAATACCACTATTACTAACTTTTTAAAAGCGAAATACACATTTTTAAGCATAAATTTTTAATAACAAGGTGTTATAATTGTAAATATCAAACTTTAGGTGCTGGATATGTATGCATAAGAATCGTGTATCATGTCTGTAAAATTC
>JXCR01020893.1:0-13062 GCA_002079205.1 Phalaenopsis hybrid cultivar
AAAGTCACCATACCTCACCCAACAACTTCCCTAATGGCAATATCAACGAAATATTCTCCTCAAAATACCACCTAACCTCATAGTTAATAAAATTAATGGACACAATTATATAAAGTGAGCACAAGCTATAAAATTAATGATCAACAAGAGAAGCCAAATTGGGTATTTAACTGTAGAAATCCCAAAAACTACTACTAATGATCGAAATCTCAAAAAATGTTCGTCCAAACGTTATCTGGTATGGCATGGCTTATCAAGTTCATGGAATTTTCCATAGGAAAGCCTAAACTATTCCTTCCCACTGCTTGAGATATATGAGAGGTGGTTTGAGATCTCTTTTCAGATTTGAAGAATTCTTCACAAATCTTTGAGTTGAAAACTTAGCTTTGAAAATTCAAACAAAACGATCGTGATGTTATTATGCTTTATAATGAATTGGTAACTTTATGGCAGAAGCTTGATCAACGGTATAATGAAATTTTGGAGAATTCAAATGACTATGCTAGCCACAAGAAAAGAGAGGAAAATGACTGGATCTACATATTCTTCATTGGCATTAATTGGAGTTTCAATGAAATTCAAGGCCTAATCCTTGGTAGGAAACCTTTAACCTCAATTTGAGAAGTCCTTTCTAAAATTAGACGTGAAGACTCTAGAAGAAAAATTATGTTGTAAAATATCAAATCTCTGATAACATCGAATAGAAAAACTCAGCTCTTGTGTCAAAAAGGTTGATACTGTCAAAAAATAGGCAAAAAAAAGCCATGGTGTGAGCATAGCAAAAAATCATTGCACAAGAAAATAACATGTTCGAAGCTTCATGGAAAACTTACAAATTCGAAATAAAAATATAAGTGTGAAGGTCAAGCTTATCAGCAACTGCTGAAGAACTTAGAAGTCATTTGCTAACTCGAATGCAATCCCTTCACCAATGAGCAATTAGAGCACTCTGTAAAATTTTCATCAATCTCCATTATTATCACTGACTCAGCCTTTCTCTTTAATACAAAATGATAACTCTCTGACAACTGCTTCGTTACGAGTTGTTCCTAATTATTCTCATTTTTGAATTATTAACTCTGATGCAAATAATCATATAACGAGTTGTTCTAAAATATTTTCTTTCGATAGACCATGTGTCAGAAATAAAAAGGTCAAAATTGTCGACTTCTCTCTCTCGGTAAATGTCGGGATAGGAATCGTGAAACTTTACTCGTTGTTAACCATTCAAAATATTCTCCATGTTCTTAATATATTGTATAACTTGTTGTCTATTCGTAAAATTATTATTGATTATCAATGCCTAGCTAACTTCTATTCTACCTACAATGAGTTTCAGGAAATGATCACAGCGAGGATAATTGGTAGTGTTAAGAAAAAAATTGACTCTATTATCTTGAAGATGAACCTGACTCGAATAGGCAATATTAAAGTACTAACTTAAATTTCCACATCTAAAAATAACAAAATTATGCTATGGAACAATAGATTAGGTTATCCCAATTTTCAATATTAAAAATACTTGTTTACTAATTTTTTTCAAAATAAAAATGTCATTGTTTCAATGTGAAGTGCATTAATTTGCAAATATCATCGCGCATCACTTTCTCCAGAAATATACAAAACTACTACACCATTAACTTTGATTCAAAATGATACATTTGGTCCTTATAAAACCCTCACTTTGGAAAAAATATGGTTTATGACTTTCATTGATGATCATACTAGGTTAGGTTGGGTTTATTTAAAGAAAGAAAATCAAAAGTATAAATAATTTTTAAAAATTTTACACCATGTTATAAAACTAATTTCAAACAATCATTTAAATAGTACAAAGTGACAAAGGCCAAGAGTATTTCAAATATGCTTTGATCAATTCCTTCTTAAAAGAAGAATAATATATCAAAGCTCCTATGTTGACACTTTACAACAAAATGGGTTGGCTAAAATGAAAAACAAGCACTTATTAAGATAGTTTGGGTGTTGCTATTTACTAATCAGGTGCCTAAACATCTTTGGGGTGAAGGTCCACTTACTGCAAATATTTTCATACATAGAACACCAAAACACCCAAAAAAGTCCTAAACTTTGAAAAACCTTTTGAAAATTTTCAAAATTTTTTCTTCAAAGAACCAGCTCCCACTTTTTTCTCGAAATATATTTGGGTGTACTGCTTCCGTTCACATTCATCAGAAAACATAAAACTCGAACTTCGAGCGAAAAAATGTGTTCGTTGAATATGGTCCAAACCAAAAGAGGTATAAATGCTTTGATCCCACTACTAGAAATTTATTTGTTACCATCCATGTCACATTTTTTGAAATCCACTTTTTTCACCTCATCTTCAAAAAAGAGAACAAAACTAAGATTTGTCTACTAAATTTGAGGGTTTTTCACAGATCGATGACTTCCAAAATAATATATCCCCAACCTTGAGTCTCTTAGATAAAAAAATTCCTACAATGTCATCTCATGATGTTCATAAAAAAAAAAACTATGATAGTGATACCATTTGATTTTAGTTATTCTTGAACGAGGACAACTCAAAAGAAAGAATTTATGAAGTGCTTACACTACCTAGAATCCGTGAACCCACCTGGTAATGTCTTCACAAAACATTTACCCATGTTCAGGCCACCGCATCATGAGTTTAGTCTTTTCATTGGGGAAAAACCTTGAACCCAACATCGATCATCCCACTACGTGTCGTATTAAAACTCTCACCCACTTTCTGTGATGTTACCTCACAATTGTCATGTATGGAGATTCTAAGTACTATGTAGGATGCACTGAAAGTCCCTAAGAGGAAAGAAGCTATTTTAGAAGAGACGAAAGATATTAAAAAAATGAATTGTGGGAATTGGTTGATATACCTACAAGAAAGGCAATTGTCGGTTGTAAATAGGCCTTCACAATCAAGTATAATTTTGATGGCTCTCTAGAACAGTACAAGGCTCAATTCATCGCCAAGGGATTCAATCAGACCTATGGAATTAATTATTCAGAGACATTTGCTCCAGTTGCAAAAGTCAACTATGTAAGGGTTCTTCTGTCACGTGAAGCAAATCTTAATTTGCTTCCACAACAATTGAATATAAAAAATGCCTTCCTCAATGGGGAGTGGAAGAAGCATATATATAAATATATGCAACTCTTGGATTTATTGAGAAATTTGGCACAAAGTGTGTAAACTGAAAAAATTATTATATTGATTGAAGTCGTCACCTAGAGCGTGGTTCGAGAAATTTACACTAATTATTAAGGATCGAGGTTATACTCAAAGGCAGGGAGATCAAGGTTTTTCAGAGATTCAAAATATCAAAAAAATATTCATAATGATTGTGTATGTGGAAAATACAACTCACATAAAATGATGCATATGACATGAATTGTTTGAAGCATTCTTTATCATTTGTCTTTGAAACCAAATTCTTAGGATCTTTGATGTTTTCCCTTGGGATGGAGATCGCTCGATAGAAGAATAGAACAGTTATCTCCAAGCAGAAGTATGTTCTTCATTTTTAAAGGAAACTGGGACGAGTAGGTGTAAACCTGCACACTAATATTGATCCAAATCAGAAATTTGGAAATGGGAAGGAAGATGATCCAATGAATACATCTAAATAATAAAATTTGGTGGGAAAAATGATAAACTCATCACACACACGACCAAATATTGCCTTTGTTGTGAGTTTAGTAAGTCGATTTATGCATTCTCCCTATGAGAAATAACTTAAGGGGGTGTTTGGTATGATAGTTTTGAAATGATTTAATTTAGATTTAACATAAATCTAGCCAAACACAATACATAGGTTAGATAAATCCGTCCTTAAGTTAAATCCATTTTTTGCTTGTTCTGGTTATTAATACCAAATTTACTAAATCGACTTATAAGTTGGATTTAACAGATTAAGCACGAGAAAAAAATATTTCAAATAGATATATGTCAAACATATCAAATGGAATTAACTGAACTTAACCTTAATTGAACCAACAACATTTCATATTTAACAATATTTAGATTTAATAAATTCGAATTTATTGAATTTAGTAGATTCTATTTAACTTACCCTCGTTGCAGCTAGACACACCCAAAAGCTGTCAAAAAAGTCCTCAAATATCTAAAAATTACACAATACAAAGGCTTGCTCTTTCAGAAGATCACGCAAAAGAATATATAGATGTATGCTGATGCAAATTAGGCAAATTCAGTTATTGATAAGAGATCAAATTTTGGGTACTGCACCTATGTGTGAACAAACGTAGTTACTCGCAAAGTAAAAAATAGAATGTGAATGCAAGTACTAATGCGGAGGCAAAATATAACGTTATGGCTACTGGAGTGTGTGAGATGTTATGGTTGAGAAAAGAATTCTTGAAGAGTTGCAGATGAAATTATACTGCGACAATAAGCAGTTATAAGCATTGCAAATAATTCATGCAACATGATCACACAAAGCATGTGGAAATTGACAGACATTTCATAAAAGAGCAGATTCATTATGGAGCAATTTGCATGTCATTTATCCCTATTGCTCAACGAATATCAGATATCTTCACAAAGGATTGTTCTGGTCTAATTTTGAGGTTATTGTAATCAAGTTGGGTGAGCCAGATTTCCTATTTAGTATTTAATATTTTTATTATATTCTATTATTGTTATGTCATAATTCTTGTTTCCTTCTATTATAATGGGGGTTATGGTCATCCTCCTTTAAATAACTTGTCAGACGAATAATTACTTTCCTCCAATAAAAGCTACAATTTTTGTAGGTTATATAAGGAAATAAATGAGCTCCTACAAGTTTTTTTCTTAAGAAGGCATAGCAGCCAGATCCTGGCTTGATTTGATGGCAAAAACGCATGGATTGTTGAGGTAGATGTTCCTAATCTTATTTATGAAGTTCTAAGTTAAAAATAATGTAACTTGTAGTTTTCTATATCAATTTTTTCCTCATAATAAACTCAATGTACTTAGCTCCATTAAAGCAAATTAGGGACGAGGAACATATCACATTTTTTCTCCCTATATATTTTCTACTTCTTTCTTATAACCTAAAATCAGTAATAGAATTATACCAAAAAAGTCTGTATCCAGTCTTGTCTCCGCTTTTAATTAATAAATTATCTATAACAGAGAAGGAAATCTAGACCCTTGTACTTCTCAGAAATAGTAACTGCAATAATTTAGTAGCCGTCCACATCTACTTTCAAAGTAAGTTAAACTATATTCAAACATCTTTATTTTATTTTGTAATTTGAAATATAGTCAATTCAGAATGTCATGATAATTTACATATGAGAATGTTATTTACTCTCACTATGAAGTTCATAATCTATCAATCCAAAATTTTTCAGTGCTATCAACATTCAAAGCGTCATCCACCTTACAATAAAAACTCTGCTCTCATAATTGTGTGAATTTTTAATCAACTCAATAATTTGTTGGTATCAATTTCTCTATGATTTTCTTAATTTTTTTTAAATATTAATTCAACAATTGGTTCAAATTCCTTGAAGCTGGGGATAATGATATTTTAATGGTTTTCATATGACCAAAACAACTCTTATAGTGGGCAGAATTATCCAAAAGCAACATGAAATTGTAGAAAACTGAACTGTTAACTGTAGCGATATATATCAAGATAATTTCACAACAATAGAGAAAAGGGGATGAAAGGATCCAATTAATGAATTCAAAATTTAGAAAGTCAACGCCATGACAAGTAAAAAAAAAACATTAGTATTAGAAGATGATGCATTATAAATACTTGAAAGTTCTCCAGTTTCAATTTCTGCATAATTTTCTCCGCGAGCATCTTCTCATTGTAACTGCAAACCAAAACAAAGAAATAGAAAAAGCTCTAAATGAATTTAAAGAACCAGGACGATGAAAATTCATAAATAATAAAAAAGAAACAAACTGAAGTAAAGTATAAGTCAATTAATAATCATTGCACTAGATCAAAAAATGTAGAAGTAGAACACGTTTCTCTGGCATCCAATACTAAGAGCTGAAGTATGCTCTCCTGTAAAGTACAAAGCGAATGGTACAATATACTAAAACCAAAACAAGCTAGAATATCTAGAACCAAAAGCAATAAATGCATGCAATTTCCTTCTCGGATTATATGATATTTAAACCATAATGCACTGAGAATCATGGTTTATTAAAAGTTCAAAAAATATAATTGTAATTACAATATTAAAGCATGATGTACTGACCAGAAAAAGAAAATCATGATTTCTCAATTAGAAAACTTTTCTCACTTTGGAAGCTAATCCTTTAGCAATCAAAAAAGAATTCAAAAAATATATAAAACAGTTCAATACATGACTCAAGTACTCGACAATATCAAGAGCCAAAAGAACATTCCATATCATTATGGTAAATTTTCTGTTGCAACAGATTTTGAAGTTAAATCTTTTACTAAACAAGAGCACAACAGACTTATGAAAGCCATCTTACAAAAGAAAAAGCTTGAAAACACCATTTAAATACCAACTGGACAAAAGAAAAAAACACCTGAAACGAGTAAATTCAAAGAGAATGTATTGAACAACCTTCCATCCATATGTTCCAGAGCTAGCAGTCCGAAACGATCTAAGAATTCAGAATATGTCCTCCGAGTAGGATAACCAGCAAGGCTTATCCGAATAGCCTCCAAAACACCCTATAAGAAATGAAAATTAGACAACTTCCCAAGCAAGATCACACAAAATGATAGAGAATTTGCTAATGACAAGGTTCTAGAGAGAAGAAAACAGCATAGACACAAACATGTTAACAACAGTATGGCACAGAAGAAAATAAAGATTTGGATGTGACTCTTCGCCCGCATAATCATTCACAGTATTATATTCAAAACCAAATTTGATTTCACAAGGTGATTTAAAGGAGATATCCGACCTTATAATCCAATATTGAAGAGCATTGTCCATCCTTATTCTTTAATAATGTTTTAAATCTTGAATAACGTTGAAAATTATGTGATGTCCCACAAATATGCATAAGAAGCACTAAATTCCAAATATTTCAACGAATGCAATATGGTCCTCAACTGATAATAGTTTCAAAAAAAAACAACCAAGATACAGTAAAAAAGTTCAAAATAAACCCCAAACTATTTATATGGGGCTACTTAAGTCAGCAATCTAATTTATTAAATGTAGTCACTTTATTTGTAAATTATGATCACATTGTCCTTCAAATCTTCAAATCTAATCTTAAATAATCCAATAGAGGGTCTATTTTGGATCATATTAGTTGGCAATCGATTAAATTAAACACATTAAAATTCATAAATGACTAGAATGGCTCGATACAAATAACCAAGAGAACATTTTATTTTTTCTCTAAAGTATATGTCAACATTCAAGTTTACATTTGGAAAACAATTGATGTGACTAGGCTTCCGAGTAGGATAACCAGCAAGGCTTATCCGAATAGCCTCCAAAACACCCTATAAGAAATGAAAATTAGACAACTTCCCAAGCAAGATCACACAAATTGATAGAGAATTTGCTAATGACAAGGTTCTAGAGAGAAGAAAACAACATAGACCCAAACATGTTAACAACAGTGTGGCACAGAAGAAAATAAAGATTTGGATGTGACTCTTCGCCCGCATAATCATAGTGTCAAAATGAGAGGACCATATGGAGCTGTATAATTAGGTTGAAAAATACTTCTTCATATTCCTACAGATTTTCAACTTCCAAGAAAAGAATGTAGCTACAAAGATGATAAAGAATTTGTGAATCAAATGCTTTATAATCCGAAAGAAAGGAAGAATGAGGATGAAAATGGAAAAAAGGACTGTTCTATGAAAGTTTAATACCAGTTTTCTTATTTTAGTTTAGTATAAAAATTGCATAAGGATTGGTAGAAAGAAGACAGATAAAAAAGAAGAAGCACATGGTCTAAAGTTTTATTGATGAGCTTCCAGATAAAAAGTTAAAACAAAGTCAGAAGTACAAAGAAAACTATGAACAAGTTGGGCACACGTGGGCACTAAAAACAAAAACAACACACTTTACATGGAATTATACAGTTTGGCTGCTCAGTCACTATATCGTCCATTATGGACCTTCAATAAGGTTTCGTTCAAAAACATTCAAGTTCAAAGAAGTGAAAGCTTGGTTCTGCATGCACACAATTTTCTCCATTGCAAGCCCAAAATGATGTTATGATTAAAAACAAGCAAGGTCACGGGCAAATTCAGATGGATGCGTATAGTTTCTAAGGATTATCAGAGAAATACATAGAAGCAGAGTCAAGGAAGTTAGTCATTCACTCTAGAAATTTCTTTTTAAAATATCAAACGCCACATGTTGAATAGGCCTTACTGAGGTCAATTAAACGCTGACAGAGAAAATTCCATCAACTCTAAAAAAATTGTATGTTCAT
Source organism: Phalaenopsis hybrid cultivar (assembly GCA_002079205.1). Classification (NCBI taxonomy): domain Eukaryota; kingdom Viridiplantae; phylum Streptophyta; class Magnoliopsida; order Asparagales; family Orchidaceae; genus Phalaenopsis; species Phalaenopsis hybrid cultivar. The sequence goes on from JXCR01020893.1 coordinate 8,411, forward strand.
TACCAGGAAATATAAACACACATATGTCTGTATGTACACAGTTAATTTGTGATCCAAACAGTTAGCCATTTCCCAAAATATAGGCATACCAGATGTCTTTTTAAATTGAAAAGTAATAGAAATTCTACAGAGAGCTAGGACATGAACATAAAACTAAATTATTATCACTATAAATGTTAAGGAATCAACACAAAATAATTTTGAGCCAGTTTTGAATCAACCCATTTTGAGCGAAGAAGTCGACTTGACTCAAACTAAAATTGAATATTAGGTCAGATTTGAGACGAGCATACCTTAAATTTCACATGTTCCAATCCAACTCAGCTGATTCCAGCATTGTTCTCACGGAAAGATATTTACGTATATTATTTCTATAAGAACAGTCAAGAACCAACTTAAGATGTATTCACCTTACGAACGAAATAACAGTTTTGAGTAAAACTATACAAAACAGAATATCATTTAATCAGTCAAGTAATTCCTACAGGAGATAAGCAGTTCTGACCGAAATATGAGATTTGTATATTAAGCTCTGTGGAGAAACAAGAAATCAAACATGAAAAAAATGGCATTTTTTCCTGCCTTCCATTCCTGCCTCCCATAAGAAGCAACACAAGTGAAACAAAATATAAATGTCATGATAAGACTTTAAAAATAAAAAAAAATATCAAAAAGAATTATTACACGCAACAGATGCTAATACACTATGTGTAAGTACAAACCATAAAGGAAAAAACAAAACAAAAAAAAACTTGAAAATAGAACTGAGATTTTTTGTAAGTCAAATAGTTCATAATTACCCCACATCTCAACTGATGTAAGACACTCCAGTTCTCAAACTTTTGAGGGCAATTCAATGAGTTTGGCTTCACACAGCGAACATAATGAGGTTCTGTTGAGTTAAGTGTTTCCATGAGGGCTTGAAGTTGTTGCTTTGTTGAACATATAGAGAAGAAAAAAAAAATAGCTACTTTAGACAAACAAATAACGATTAAAAAAATTCATTAAAATGTTTAAAAACAAATGAAAAAGTAAACGCAACATAAAATAAATACAGAATACCCAGCTTTCTCAGCTTGTTTTCAACCCAACCCAAGCCTAATCTCATCTTGACCTAAGCCTGGATTGGGAAGATATCAATCAAAGTTACAAACCAATAAAACTCCAAATTGACAATAAACCTATGTTAAATTTTGTACGACGCAACACATTAAATCATATTCACTAAAATAAAATTAACTTCCGAGTTACAGTAGCACTTCAAGTCAAATAATTGTATATATCTTTCTTTTTTTCTTTCTTTGTTTCAGCTTTTTTTTCAAGAGAAAAAGTCCCAATTCTTGCTAGGAAAAATATCTAAAGATTTTTCTAAGATGCTTCATTTCCCTTAAAAAACTTCTATATTCTGTAATCAGAATCTCTAAATAGCACTCCTAAACAGGGCATGGGATGGAGCACTTTCATTTCCAAAATAAATCCAAATCACTATTAGATCTTCTTAAATCACACTAAAAAAAAATACTTTCCCATCATAGTACATCTAGAACCATAAGAAAATCTAAACTAATTTGACTAAGATAACTTAAAAAATCAATCCTCCCACAAAACTATACCTCTAACGAACTAGCTTGAGGCTTAAACGATATTAACATAAAATTCTAATAGTAAAAATAATCCACAATAATATCCCGCAATAAAAATCCATTAATCTACTAGACATAGCAAAAATCATCTAACAAAATACATTGGATTAACAAGATTGAGGAATGATAAAAACAAAAGAAATTAAATATAGAAACGAAACATTCTCCTACTTATTTCCAATAGCTCATCTCCTTCTATAAACAAGCTTTTTATCAATCATATAATTCTAATGAAATTACTCCTCAAAAAATAGTTAAATAATAAATTAAATTTACTGTACACTAATGATTAATTACAAATTAATTATGCAAATGATTACACGTAAATAATCCAAAGAAACACTACAAAGTAAAATTTAAACTTATCTTTTGATAATAGATTTTATTAATTCATTTTAATCATTTACCTTTTTCATTTTCTTTTTGTTAAGAATTTACCTCAGGAGCACCGCAAAAAACTTGTATCAATAAAGGTACAATCATTTCTAATTTTATTTTCATTTTAATTTTTATGCATGACTACAATAATGCCTCCAGCTACTATCATAAGCGAGACTTACGATTGACTTAAAAATTGATTTTCATTTAAAATTATTTAATTCCATCCCATCATTAAACCACTTTATTTTAGCTTTTATAAAATGCAAAAGGTGAAGTAATTTAAATCATTAAATAGCCATTTTCATTTCAGTTATTTTCTTTCAATCAGAAAAATGATTTTAAGCATTTACAAAAAGGATAAAATATTTCTTTTAAAACAATGCAAGTCAATTTAAGTTTATCTATATTGCTCTAAGACTATCTTTTGATAGCACAAATATCATTTAATAAAACAAACAAAAATTTCACGCATATAAAATAGCAATTATTCACTTTTAACATTTCGGGTAACACTTTATAAACTAATTTTTCCACTTAATCAATTCACCAATCCTCTATCTGACTACTATTATTATTTAATCAAGACCCTAAAGTATTTTTAAAAAACATATTAATTTAAATATCTAATTCTTTTCTAAAAATTATTAAAAAGAATTAAAAATTGACTTACTTCATTCCATTTTATTGTTAATTCAATGGTCCTGTTCCCTTAAAATATCTCAATACAAATATTATCTAATTCTTAATTTTCTGGAATTAATTTACAAAATTCACCATTTAAAAAGTTTCAATTAAATTAATTATCCAAATAAATAATAAATCATAATTATTTCTTAATCTTTTTATGCAAAATTGATGATTCTATTCTCATATCTTTATGAAGTAAAATTTCTTCGACCTATTACTTTTTTCATAAATTATTATGGTAAAAAAATTATAACCTATAACTTTAACTCAATTTATACATTACCAAATTCAAATTAATTCTAAGCCTTACCTCAATTATTTATTTCCGCTCTTTGCAAACCCACGATCAAAAATCACTAATCCTTTAGATCAAATTTCTTTCTTTATTATATGGCAAAATTCATAATTTTAACATTAACACAACTTTTAATCAAAACATAATCTTTAACTTAAAACACTTCCCTATTCAATTCAACATCTCCACATCTCCAAGACATGAACCTCAACCCCTCCATTTTTCTTCACGCATAGTACAAATCATCGCGCTCGACTTGACTACTACTACCTGCCGCAAGCCAACACCGCTCAATCACACTCGTGGCATCATCATCCATAGGTGAATGTAGTTGGACAACGCAATTAAGCTAACACACATGTTTATGTCTTCCTTACCCACGACAATGACGCACAATCTTCCCAGGTTTGTCACTCGAAATGGCATTGAATCCTTCCCGCATGGGGCGTCGTCCTCCTAGCCATAAACGTGTGCGAGTGACTAAACTTATTCTTTATGTCGCTCTTTCTTCACTACTCGCTTCTCAAACCTACTCTACCGTCTCTCTGGTTCAAATTGAGACCATCTATCTCCTAACAAAAAAAAAACCATCGAAAAGATTTCAAATTTGAATTAAACCTACTAGTTTAAAAAATAATTATCACAGTTATTATAATCTCTCCTCCTCATAAAAATTATGTCCGCAAAATTTAAAAAAAATCAATAGATGTGGATATCTTTCTTTCATCAAAGGTATGTTATCCACTCCACTTGGGAGAAAATTTGAATTACACTAAAATGATATTCATAGTTGTTCAATCAAGGTTGTTATTTTTATATATAATGTTCCATTTTTTAAGGATAATATTTTTGAGGAAAAATTGTAATAAATGTTATTAAAAAAATTAGCTTGTTGTGTTGGTTTGAATGAAAAATCGTATTGATAGTTTCTTCTATAAGAGACAAAGGTGTCCATTCAAACTAGATAGACAAAAGAGACGAGTGTGAGGAGAGACAAAGGAGAGCAAGAGAGAAGAGAGGAAAGATTGAAAGTGTATGTGAAAAGTTTAGCCACAAATAAGAGGCAAGCAATAAGGCAACTTGCATGCATCTACGGCAAGGAAAACGACGCCATGTATGGGAAGGATCGGACGCTGCTGCAAGTGACAAGGGAAGAATGAGTATCATTGTAGTGGGTAAGGGAGAAAGAGATGTGCAATTGTGTTGTCCAATTGCTTTTGTCGGCATTATTTAGTCGAGTGCAAGGATTTTAATCAAGCACGAGGGAAGAGGATCGCATGCAGGAGCTGCCGAGCAAAACAAGGAAGGATTGGGTTTATTTTGTATATTTTAGGTTGAATATTTTATTGGTAATAAAAAATTTTATGTTAATATTAATGTTATGAATTAAACAAAGAATAATGATTTTTTTACTCAAATGATTACGGAGTTAGGATAGTAGAAAAGAAGAAAGAGATAATTGAGGTAAGAATTAGAAGCTCTTTAATTTGTTGAAAAGGTAATGAGAAGTAAAATAAATGTAATTCAGAAATAATTCATTGTATTTGAATCACTTCAGAGGTATTTGCTTCACTGTAAGAAAATGTAGGATTCTATATTTTCGTACTTGGTTGAAGTAGATCGAAAATACTGCATTTCAAAATATA
>JXCR01020897.1:5994-22520 GCA_002079205.1 Phalaenopsis hybrid cultivar
GCCAAATCAAAATAATAAACAGACCGATACCACTGGGTCGGCAACATATCACAGAAAAGAAAAAGGCGGTCGGACCACATATACATGTCCGATCTTATTCTATACATTAATATAAAATGCAGAATTAAGATACGGGGCATGGGCATCTGCTCCTAGTCCCCTCCACGTGATTCCCGCGCTAAACGTCTCAGAACTCGTGCTCGTATCTTATTTCTGTTATGGGACTCTCCTATACTCTTAAAATACATGGAGAGAAAAAAACTCAATACTGCATGAAAAAAAGTGTCAACGGAAAAGCTCACATGCAAATAACGTATCAGGAGCCATGTCTTAAAAGTGGGAGAGCTAAATAACACCTGCAAGCAAAAGGGTCATAAATCATCAGATGCTCCCCCTGTAGCGGTACAGGTGTGTGTGCATATAAATAGACACGGCTCCCTGCAGAAGAACACCCTAACATACTATCATACATATGCAGCATGCAATCACACAACAAGCACAATGCAAAAGAAATATACATTGCTAGGGCAACCATTCCAACAAAGAACAATAGTCAAGCAAAAAAAAGACTACATCTAACAAAAAGTGTGTCAACTTAATATCTAAGCGTGGTGTAAGTCTGGGTATAGTATGACTTTGATGGGGTCGTCATACCGACTCCATCCTAAAGAGCCGAATGATTTAAAGGGTGTTATGAAGAGTGGTGACACGAGTTAGATCTACTAAATCTTTAACACACTCATACTCATGTCAATCCCGATGACTTAACTCGCATTGCTCGTCGGGATCAACCAAGCAAGCAATGCTCATTAAGACATTGCGACCAACACAGGGTCACTCTCCTAATGAGTAGGATAAGTCATCGAGGAACGGGCAAAACACACAGTCATGTAAGAAACCCATATTGTGGCTGCTCGACCGAAGTGCGTGGCAATCACAACTAGCACCCAAAAGAGTTAACATGCACCTTACAAATGAATGCAAGGATGTTACATGCAATATGATACACACAAATAAGATGTACCGATAAATTCGACTACCTATAAAGAGAAATTACACTTGCCCGGGGACCTGGGGTGTTATGCAAACAGTAGACACCAGCTATAAGTGAGTTTGCATCAAGTAAAAGGATACATATAAAGAGGAATTACACCTCACCTGAGAGGCACTCACTGAGAAAACATGCAAACATGCAGGATATGCAATAGACAAATGATAAGTGCACCAAAGTGGTGAAGGCGAGTATGTCGTGACGGTAGTGACTCAGAAAAGACAGGCATGCGTAGCTGCAGTGCCCAAAAGAAGAGTATACCGAGGAGACGGTGACTCAGAGATAGGCATGTCGTGACGACAGCAGCCCGCACAAATGTGTATGTCGAGGAGGCGGTGACCCGNGGGCATGCGTAGCTGCAGTGCCCAAAAGAAGAGTATACCGAGGAGGCAGTGACTCAGAGATAGGCATGTCGTGACGACAGCAGCCCGCACAAATGTGTATGTCGAGGAGGCGGTGACCCGAGGGTGGACATGTCATGACAACAACAACCCAAACAAATGGGTATGCCGAGGATGCGGTGACCCGGCGGTTGGCATGTCGTGACGGCAATGGCCCGAATAAATGGGTATGCTGAGGAAGCAGTGACCCGAAGGTAGACATACCTTAGTGGCAGTGGCCCGTGCAGATGAGTATGTCGATGAGACAGTGACCTAGAGATGTGNAGCAATGGTCCGAATAAATGGGTATGCTGAGGAAGCAGTGACCCAAAGGTAGACATACCTTAGTGGCAGTGGCCCGTGCAGATGAGTATGTCGATGAGACAGTGACCTAGAGATGTGCATGTCGTGACGGCAGTGACTCGAACAAAAGTGCAATGCATACAAGTGATGACGCTCATTCAAACGAACAAGCAAACACATACACACAAAAATGTTTGAGGTGGGTGGGTACCATATATGGACCAACGTTGGAATGAAGCATAGAGGAGTGGAGCGGAGCGAAGCGGAAGAATCTATCCAAATCGGGAAGTTACGTTATGCAGGTTGGGGGTTCTGGGTCAACGCCCCGCTATACGGCATAGTGGTAATTTGTATCTCACTCTTATTCCCCCTCTCACTTCGTGGGTCAACAATCCCGCCATTCCACCCCATTCTTTCTCTCTCATTCCCCCTCTCACTTCATCCATCTCACTCTCTCACACTTCCTCTCTATATGGTACCCATCCTGCGGAGTATATCATTTATTCTCTAAAGAGTTAATTGTACCCACCTACCTCAAACATAGATAACTCATTGGTTAATTCCATGAAGATTAGCATAAAAATCCTTCACCACAGGNAGGTGGGTACCATATATGGACAAACGTTGGAATGAAGCATAGAGGAGTGGAGCGGAGCGAAGCAGAAGAATCTATCCAAATCGGGAAGTTACGTTATGTAGGTTGGGGGTTCTGGGTCAACGCCCCGCTATATGATATAGTGGTAATTTGTATCTCACTCTTATTCCCCCTCTCACTTCGTGGGTCAACAATCCACGCCATTCCACCACATTCTTTCTCTCTCATTCCCCCTCTCACTTCATCCATCTCACTCTCTCACACTTCCTCTTTATATGGTACCCATCCTGCGGAGTATATTATTTATTCTCTAAAGAGTTAATTGTAACCACCTACCTCAAACATAGATAACTCATTGGTTAATTCCATGAAGATTAGCATAAAAATCCTTCACCACAGGAACTACTACTGCAATAGTGGTATAGTAAAGTACTTCCCAGCGTCTCTATGAAATAATATACTCCACTCAAGTATTCAGAGTGTTGAATCCTTGATTTACAAAGCCTAGATTCTTAATTAGTCTCTTCTTCGCAAGAACTTGATCGTGTAACTTCTGCGCATCGAAACTGACAAACTTCCTCCTGTTAAAAATTCCATAGATACAAGAAAATAGCTGTGACGGCAGTGACTAAAACAAAAGTGCAATGCAAACAAGTGATGACGCTCATGCAAACGAACAAGCAGACACATACACACAAACATGCAATAAGATCATGAACAACATGCAATACGATCATGAACAACATGCAATAACATGCAAATGATTGATCGACCGAGTAGTGTTGACCGGTTGAGCAAAAGTGGCACGTCCACTAGGCCGAGGCGGCCGATCGAACCAAAGTGATCAAGTGATCGTGCATGCGAACACCAAAATGCATTAAATGATACATGCACATGCAATGAAACCCAACTGTTTGACAACACGTTAAATTTGTTCGAACGACCTCACCTAGGTACTTAGGGCTGTCACACTTGGATTTGCGGCATCGTCGTCTCCATCTTTGGTGTGACAATGTGGATGGTTCCCCCCTTCAATTTCTCGTAGGGAAAACTCTCCACCTTTGTAGAACGGATTAACTACAAAGCTTTTCCCATTCTGCTAACACCAACGATCTTATAGGACAAACTAGCTACAAAGCTTTTCCCGTCCTCTAAGATCGAACTCAACTAATCCCTTTAAGGGAGGTTAGGAGCGCAAAAATCGTGGGAAATTATGATTCGAACACAGCGAGGTTAAAGGCCTAAGGCTCACAAAAGGGAATCACTCGGTTTCATATAGGACTTGGTCAACGCATAGACAGTCCTAACCTAAAGGTTAGCTCTAGATAAATCAACGATCAATCATATAGGTATGTCGTTGCGCTGGCTCACGCCGGCGCACGTCCCTCGTGTGCGCGATCGAACCCACACGTCTAGACACCACTAAAACCTAAGGTCAGCTAGGAGTTAGAGGATCTCACCACCGTGAAGGTTACAGTCTTGTTCTCTGGGCATGCTACAAGCTCACCGACATCTGATTCATACTCCAGTGTGCCTCATAGAACGTGCAAAATACAATACAAATAAGGACTGATTGAGGGAGGTATACAAAGGACCAAAAAATAATAATTTTTTGCATATAAAAATATAACCAAAATATATCTTCGCGAGGGAGGTTGCTCGACAACGGCAAAGGAGGGGAATCCACGAGATAAAAGACGATCGCGCCTCCTCAAACAGCGGCGACACTCGTTGTCCAACGACGTCGAAAAGCTCTGGCGAAATATTCGACCACCGGGAAGGTAGGAAGGCAAGGTGGAGGAGTTAGCTCNATTTGACAACACGTTAAATTTGTTCGAATGACCTCACCTAGGTACTTAGGGCTGTCACACTTGGATTTGCGGCATCGCCGTCTCCATCTTTGGTGTGACAATGTGGATGGTTCCGCCCTTCAATTTCTCGTAGGGAAAACTCTCCACCTTTGTAGAACGGATTAACTACAAAGCTTTTCCCATTCTGCTAACACCAACGATCTTATAGGACAAACTAGCTACAAAGCTTTTCCCGTCCTCTAAGATCGAACTCAACTAATCCCTTTAAGGGAGGTTAGGAGCGCAAAAATCGTGGGAAATTAGGATTCGAACACAGTGAGGTTAAAGGCCTAAGGCTCACAAAAGGGAATCACTCGGTTTCATATAGGACTCGGTCAACGCATAGACAGTCCTAACCTAAAGGTTAGCTCTAGATAAATCAACGATCAATCATATAGGTATGTCGTTGCGCTGGCTCACGCCGGTGCGCGTCCCTCGTGTGCGCGATCGAACCCACACGTCTAGACACCATTAAAACCTAAGGTCAGCTAGGAGTTAGAGGATCTCACCACCGTGAAGGTTACAGTCTCGTTCTCTGGGCATGCTACAAGCTCACCGAAATCTGATTCATACTCCAGTGTGCCTCGTAGAACGTGCAAAAGACAATACAAATAAGGAATGATTGAGGGAGGTATACAAAGGACCAAAAAATAATAATTTTTTGCATATAAAAATATAACCAAAATATATCTTCGTGAGGGAGGTTGCTCGACAACGGCAAAGGAGGGGAATCCACGAGATAAAAGACGATCGCACCTCCTCAAACAGCGGCGACACTCGTTGTCCGACGACGTCGAAAAGCTCTGGCGAAATATTCGACCACCGGGAAGGTAGGAAGGCAAGGTGGAGGAGTTAGCTCGCCGGCGGTGCACACCGGGAGCGAAGAAAACGTTGAGGAGAGCCCAAAATTTGAAGCTCTCCTCGCTGATTTACTCATGCAAAAGTGCGACCTCTGTGAATCACAAGGCCGACAAGGAGGAAGAGGTTCGACAAAGGTGGTCGGGTCGGACAGTCGGCGGTGTTAAGGATAACGCCGACCAAGAAAGAGCAGAAGAAATGCTCGGTCGCCGGCTGAAGGAGCTTTAGCGGCCGGAGGAGAGGTTGGGTAGGCTTTGCGAGAACCAAAGAGGGAGTTTGTCTTAAGAAAGGGAGGAGCAGGCGCTTGCCAACATTTGGAAGGTCCTCCGGCGAGTGGCCAGCGAGGTTTGCTGGCTGGAGGAGTAGCTTGTCCGTGAAGGGTGGGAGAGCAACGAGCTCTTTTCGTGAACTGAGGGAGAGTCGGGCTCGAAGACGCGAAGCAGAAGATGGCGTGAGGATGGAAGAGCCCGGCTGGTTGGCAAGGAAGGAGGGTCGTCGGCCAGGTTTGCGGCGAGGCTCCGGCCAGGGAGCTCGAGCTTCGAGCTCCTGTTTGCGAGGCAGGGGGGCGTTGTTAGTGGCGTGCGATAGTTGATGATCCGAGGCAAGAGATAGAAGCGTGAAATAAGGATATTATAGGACTTTTTTAGTTTTTTTTATTCTTTTTTTTGTTAAGTTTGGGTTGAGGCTGAGGCGTTGATAAGAGAGAGAGGGAGAGGGATATTCAAATTTTTTATTTTCCCTTGCGTAGAAGCACATGCAATAATATTTAAATGTGAGATTTTGTGCGCGTGAGAATGATAGAGCGAGATGAGGAAAAATAGAGAGGGAAAGGATCACGTGCTCTATTAAAAAAATATAATATATATATTTTATTTTCATAATAATAATAATAACATTATTATTATTATTATTAGTCTTTTTATTATTTAAAGCGTCCAATCATTTTTCGCCGAACGCCTCCTCACAGCAAAATGAATGTCCTTCTTAGGTAAAATTGACGTTCCGGAAACACAACTGTAGTCTGTTTTGTCATCCGAGGTCATCTGGACAGCTTTTTTGATGATTGGGTATAAAATGATAATTTGTATTTTTTTGACTCGCTCGCGAAGCCGTAGCGAAATTAACATCCCTCTATGCTGAAATTGACGTTACGAGCGCACTNTAACATTATTATTATTATTAGTCTTCTTATTATTTAAAGCGTCCAATCATTTTTCGCCGAACACCTCCTCACAGCAAAATGAATGTCCTTCTTAGGAAAAATTGACGTTCCGGAAACACAACTGTAGTCTGTTTTGTCATCCGAGGTCATCTGGACAACTTTTTTGACGATTGGGTATAAAATGATAATTTGTATATTTTTGACTCGCTCGCGAAGCCGTAGCGAAATTAACATCCCTCTATGCTGAAATTGACGTTACGAGCGCACTCGGATGGTCCATTTCTTTGTCTGGGGTCTTCGAAACAAGCTTCCCTGACGATCAGGTCAATTCGAGCCAATTCCGGGCGCGACGCGAAGAATAATATCCTTTGGCACAATCAGAGCAGTTCAATGAACCAAATGTCGACCGACCTTCGTTTAAGCGAAAACCAAAGTTTAGTAAAATGACCCTGGCTACTTGCCCCTCAGCACGTACCAAAAAGGTCTTAGGTTGGTGTATGAATTATCGGATGTTACAAACAGACCGTAAATTACCCAGAGTCATACAGGTCTATGATATCCAAAAATTGATGCCAAAAAAACTTGCAGAGGGCTCACCTAATGATGACAACCCAACACATTGAAGGGATGTCTTGATGGTTGATTTCCTGAAAATGGAAAGAGATGTCATAATTAAATAGGCTTTTAAAGCATCCTTTGCGGTGAAAACACATTAATTCTATGGGTCCATTCATGATACTCGAGGAATTGAGCCCGTCCAAGTATCCCAAACCTTGCCCGATAAACTCAGGGAACTTTTAACTACCTAATGCTAAATGCGAGTAGTCAAAGATCACACGAATATCAAAAAAAACTTAGTCACCACTCGGTCCAGACGCCCTCCAAAACCCTACAGGTCAGGACACTCAGGGTGTTCTTTTCTACTTACTAGCAATAAGGTCTGTGAAAGAGATGCAGGAATCCCTATAAGTCCTAAGTGGACACCCCCTTAAGCACCAACAAGATCCGTGTCTGATGGGTGACAAAGAGATAAAGAGCTACACGAACGAGCAAAACCTGGACAAGTCCCCGAGAGATCCAGAAAAACAACCACATAACATTGTCATGAGTCTCATTGATTCTCGATAAATCGATCAAGTGTCGTGTGATTGGTCAAAAAACTTTTACACATTTTGGGCACAGAATGACGTTGAGTCTGTACAGTAAATTATCTAAGGGAGGCTCCCACCCCACTGTCTACAAGATCCATAAAAGGGAAGTGAATGTCACCTTGACGACCTAATCATCACTCTCTCAGGCAATGACAAGATCAATGTCAAGAGAAACGATTGACTGAGACTAATATCACTCAAAAAAGGACACGACGTAAACACATGAAAAAAAAATAAGAGTTAACCAACCGAAGCACTGTGATTAAATCAATTTCTCATAATCCATGGGCTGACCTGAGCGCAAGTTTCTCTGAAGGCCAGTGTCTCGGGTAAAATAAAAAAAAATTACAAACACAGACGATGAAGATAATTACAAAAAGGCAAAAAATTTCTTTTCATTAATACGAAGAAAGTATTACAAGTCTTTTTATATAATGCTAACATGTTTTCAAGCTCTATAGAGAGAGAGAGAAGATAAGTTCTCATTTTGATGTGTCCTATTGGCCAGCTGACTCTTCCCCGCTTCCCAAACTGTCATTCTCCTTTGAACTTTCCATCGACTCATCCGGGTTAAAGCAGAAAATTTTTTTTGGTTAGAGTAATTAGGGTCGACTAAGCCGTAAGGAATGAATTGCTTAATGACATAATCTACACCAAGTTTAAAGTACTTTGCCTGACCATCCTCATATTGCTCCCTAGAGAGAGACGAAGTGATCCTCTTCTTCAACTCAGCGTTCTCCTTATATAAGGCCGTTATGGCGCTGCAGAACTCTTGGTTGTCGTTGTCTCTTTTTCAGGTCGTCAAACTTAAGATCCAGAAGGTGTTGATTGTCGCTGTCTCTTTTTCAGGTCCATCCACAACAAGAACTCCTTCTCTTGAGCCCCTTCCAGTGCCTACTCTAGGTCGATCATACTCAATACTATAAATGGGCGCTTTATGCCTCCATCAGTTGTCACAAGTCCACAGTTTGAAGAAGTTCTTGACAATCGAAGCCTCTCATTGCACGGTGGAGCCTCTCATACCACAACAGGTTTAGTAAAGCTAGGGGGAGCACTCAGTTATCATTCATCTATGGGTACTAGTCTAAGGATCAATCCAACATACCTAACTACTTATTAGCCTCCTCCCATATCCTGTCAACACTCATGCATATAGGCTCCCACTTGAAGGCCTCATTTATCATTTTTTAGGGAGGGAAGGGGGGAGGGGAGGATGAATACTTCCTTCATTGTTTCCTTCCCTTTCTGACGTACCTCTCCTCCCTCGAAAGAAGACGAGAACTTTCATTCAGAGGATGAAGTCGACTCCCTCGATGAAGCACTAGATAAGGCAAAAGAGGCTTCCCGACTCACTTTGTCCCTCTTGGACAAGGGAACAAAGGAATAACCCCGACCTAATGGCTAGGTGGAGCGACAACCGTAGATGACATACCAAACGACATGATTGCAACAGAAGAAGAGAGAGCTCTAATCGCTGCTCTATCTGAATTCCCTTTAGAAATTAACTCTTAGTCGCCACCTTCCCCTGCATTAACAAAGCAAGAATAACGTTTTTGAGGAATATCAATGACCTCACCAATCACCTGGTCTTAAAATAACAAAACTATGATCAAACAGAGAGGCAATGTATCTTGAGAAAACATTATANACCCTGCATTAACAAAGCAAGAATAACGTTTTCGAGGAATATCAGTGACCTCGCCAATCACCTGGTCTTAAAATAACAAAACTATGATCAAACAGAGAGGCAATGTATCTTGAGAAAACATTATAAGGGAGTGAGTCCCTCGTCTCCTACAACATTACCTGCCTCTACGGACACTTCTGCCTCTAAAGTTTAGCGATAAGCTTCTTCTTCGCCGCCCTTGCTCAGATTTCATTTTTAATGTCAGAAAAGCGCCGCTATTCTTCTGTCATCTTGCATGCCTGTATTTGGGTGATTTTTAACTCTATGGTATACTTCAGGATTGAGAGNTGATAAGCTTCTTCTTCGCCGCCCTTGCTCAGATTTCATTTTTAATGTCAGAAAGGCGCCACTATTCTTCTGTCATCTTGCATGCCTGTATTTGGGTGATTTTTAACTCTATGGTATACTTCAGGATTGAGAGGCATCGATCAGTCATCATCATCAAACCAATTTTTTTACTCTTCAGGAGATGCTTCGACTTGTGCACTATTTGCTCTAACAACTTGATCTGAATATCCCAGAGCCCGAAACAAGATCCGAAAAAAAATTTCTTCTTCTAGTCCTTTATTTTGTTCTACTTTGAGCAAGTAAAGTTCTTTGCCCGTAAAAAAAAAACATGACAAATCCCTCCTTATCAACATTGAAAAAAAAAAAAAACGCAAATAGGTTGATTGACCATGACATTCATTCCCTAAGACAGTGGAGAATGAATGTCATCATGATAGCTATGATGTTCGACAGTACCTTTGTCGGGATGGCCATATGTGTTGCAGACGCTCTGAAGCTCGCAATATAAAGGCAACCATAGGCCATATTTGAACTGATCCAGGTAGAAGACCATATCTCCGCCCATAACCTCTGTCGCCCTAGCAGACTAATACACCTAAAATATATTGTATTTTATACATATTTTTGAGATTTTGCGGTTTAATGGAAGATATTTGTGTGTTTTTTTTTCAGGTACATCTAAAAAGGTAAAAATGACAAAATGAGTGAAAAAAGATCAAATATAGAGCAAAAATACAAAAAATGGTGCAAAAATATTTTGACACATAATCGCCAGATCCAACGCTTAAGCCCTGGTGAAACAAAGAAGGTCGCGCCTAAGCGTCAGAGGCCCAACACTTAAGCACCAGCGACAGTTACTTGATGGGTTAATTCATTTTGACAAATTTTGAATGAACATTTGAGGCACCTATTGGCTAAAGAGGGTGGTTAGGGCCACTATAAACGAAAATATGGTTAAAAGACTTGTGAAAGGAGGCATCCCTTAGAGAATATATTGAATTTGGACACATTTTGAANCGAATGAACATTTGAGGCACCTATTGGCTAAAGAGGGTGGTTAGGACCACTATAAATGAAAATATGGTTAAAAGACTTGTGAAAGGAGGCATCCCTTAGAGAATATATTGAATTTGGACACATTTTGAAGAGATACCAATGCACCTCTTGGAAAATTATAAAAGAAGGAAGTAGAGACTTTTAGAAGGGATTCTGAAATAATTCTTGGTGAAGCTTTTGGAGAGGCGATTTGCGCATCTTTGGGGAAAGTTTCAGGCACCAAAAATCTACCTTTATTTTTTCCTTTTGTTTCTAGTTTTATTTTGAGAGTTAAGATTGCTGAAGAAGATAAGAGATTTAAAGGAACTTCAAGAGTTTGGTGGAGGATTTGAGATAATTTTTTATTTTTTTGTTACTACATTTGGTTTTATTTGAGACTTCTTATTGGTTTGACAATGATTTCTGCTTTTAAACTAAAGTGTGGTTTTGTTTTCTCCATGAATTCTAAGTAGCTTTCTTTATCTTTTTTCCTTAAAATGATAAGTAATTAAAATATTGGATGAAATTTGTGGAGAGTATTGATCTTTAATGTTGGAAGAAATTGTGATGATTTAACTCCGTGTACTTTATTTACTTCTTTATTTGGGCCATCAAGATGTTAAAATTTGTTGTGAGAACATGTAAGAATCGGGATGGTATTGTCTCAGTCAACAATTGAAAAAAAATCATATGAGATTGTATGGATAAAAATGTAATTCATATGATTGAGTGCAAATAAATAGGAAAATAATCTGTGAAGGGTGTAAAGTTATAAGATTTTAATGTGACAGGTTAAAACCCCCAACTTGGTTTATTGTTTTATGTTTTGATACGAGATGTTAGCCCCCAAGTTGAGGGAATTGAGAGAACTCTAGAGTGAGAGCTGGTATCTTCCCTGCCTAGTTGGTCTTCAAAACTATTCAAACTTTAAATTAACAATATTCTTTATAACATCTCTAGTAAGAGTAGAGAATAATATTGCTCGTATTTGACACAAAACAATTTTACATACTTCTAAAACATAATTCCTATACTTGTTACTGATTCATGATAAAAAAAAATATATTTCATATTTAATGCTTCTTATATTACAAAAAACTAAAGTTATCTTTATAAGTTGTTATTATTTTGTCAAAATATCAAAAAATACCCAAAAAAATTGAACTTTAATTACTGGAAAATATTTTTAGTTCAAGTAATTGTCTTTTTAAAATATAAGTTTGATACTTAATAGTGCATATTGTGATATTCTGGACTTAATAAAAAAGTCCTATATTATTTGATAACGTACGTATACTTGTGTAGTATCCCAATATATATATAAATTAAAAAGTAAAATTCTTATTTTCTTCAAAATCAAGTTTTTGTTGTTGTTGCAAAGTATGAAAAATAAGAAGATAATAATTGCATACATTGTTATACTGTTGCATAAGAACAATCGGGATCACAGACCTCAACAACTTCTGAAGGGTGATGCTGTTATGCATAGCATACTTCTTCTGCAACTCCTTCTCTGTCAATAACAACTGATCAGCACTTTTGACAAAGCTGAAGAGGGGAGGAGGAGCACTTCGGGGCCATTTCAAAAAACAAAGAGTGGTCGAGAGGCAAAACAATAGAGGGAGGAAAATCAAAAGCTCAGATGCATGAATCAAAATGCATAAAGTAAGGAGTAATGGTTTCATGCAGTACGAATGCATAAAATGACGCATCACATAAGGATAAGCGTCACACCAATAATCTTTTAAATTTTATTTAAATGTGGTTTAATTTCCAAACAACATTATTATTGGTCAAAGATAAAGTGTTTTATGAACGAGTCTTCCAATGCCTCAGTCAGAACATACCCTCTCTAAGTTAACCTTCATATGACAATTGCCCCTCCTATCCTAAGCTGCTCTATTTGATCATCCTTGTGGTGAAATTTGCACAAGTAAGTCGACTAACAAAGTGCTCCCAACTCGCACAATACTTTGTCCAATCCGTTCCGCAAAGTGGCAACCTCCACTTGAAGGGCTAACATGACCGAGCACATGGACATCAGAGAGGCTAAGATCCCCTGCGCAAATCCTCTGATCGTTCCCTCTGAAAAACAACCTCTCGCCACCAAGGACTCAGTCCTCCCTTTTTTTTGCTCCATGGTTCAAAGGGAAAGTGATCGATGTTCCATTTTCTATCTTGTTCAGTGCTATAATAGAAAAAGAGTCGGGTGACTAGTATCCTCCCAAAATAACTGCTGACAGGATTCCCACGAGTTCGACCTGCAGACTGGCCGTTGCAACAAGAACAAATGTCACATCATCTTTCGACTGCCCGCCGTCTTGATGATCCTTCGACTCAACCAATTCATCAACATATGAATAATGTCAAGAAACCATTCAAGACCGGTGGATGCCAAAGAAAGCTCTAAACACATATTTCATTTATTGTGGAAAGGGTCTCCAAACATTTTTTTGTCTGCTTCTCTTGCTGAGAGGTACCTTCACCTCCCTGCAACAATAGTCGAGAAGAGATGCAAATCTCTGTTTCCTTCGACCGCTTTCCACCCTCCTTACGCCACCAGCGAGCATAACCTGCTGGCCCTAAGAGCTCGCTCTTGTGCCAAGCTCAGGAGCCATGATTTCCTGATGAGATACCTTCGACACCTGCCTCTCAGGATCCCCGAGATGAGCCGATTTGATCAACCAATGTATGTTCGATCCTCAATCTTTTTTCTTTCTTAACTCTGCTCTTCTTTACAAAAGCCGAGGGTCCGTAGCCCACCCTGACAAGGATCTTGGGGTCCACGAGCAGCTCTCTCTCAGATTGTATGACATGGTGCAATTTAACTCTCTAGGGAAGAATACCAACAACAGATGCAATGTCAAGCCTATGACCTTATTTATAGAGAACTCGCGACATATAATCCAAGTGAAAGATACCTATCAAATCAAATTTCTCAAAATTAGTACCAATGAATGCTAATAATTTCACTGTTCTTATCGTAGGTATAACTTTCAACGAGTAGAGAAATTCGAGGAACTAATATGTATACACCAACGCTGTCAGCATGATTCTCAAAGCAATCAAACAACCTAGACGATATCGAGGCGCCTACCGTCCTACAACTAACTATGTGATCTACAATCGATTGTTATATTATGATGAGAGATTCGAACGACATACCACACCTGCAGTCTCGACCAACCAAAGCACAATTGGGAACCATTCATTGCGGCTAACCGATCAACCCACTTTTACCAAGACAAATAAGATCGCTACTCGACCGAGCGCCTCGATCGATACATAAGGAGCAGTCGCCACTCAAATCAACCAACCAATTACTGTTATATTAGAATTCAAATCGTAATACAAATATAATATGAAATCAATACGATTCATTAGAGTATCAATGATATTAAGAGCGGTTCATTTCCATAACGACATAACTGTTTCATACTTTTTGTAATTGTACAAAACACTCTTTTACAAGTAAGAGGAAAAAGTATGAATAAAGGGAGCTCTCGCGGTCCTCTTTACATTAAATCCTGGACTTATTTTCCTTCTTTCTATTTTTTCCTTCGTTTGGTAATAACTCTCGGGTTGTGTTTACAAATGACAATTTAGGATTCAACATTGTAATATGTTGTTCGGTGAAATAATTTTGTGAGCGTTGGTTGACGCTAAACATTATTTTTTTGACCTTGTGAGAAATAGTTTCCTCCCTCCACTCCNAATAACTCTCGGGTTGTGTTTACAAATGACAATTTAGGATTCAACATTGTGATATGTTGTTCGGTGAAATAATCTTTTGTGAGCGTTGGTTGACGCTAAACATTATTTTTTTGACCTTGTGAGAAATAGTTTCCTCCCTCCACTCCACAACCTCAGGTTTAAAGGAGCTTCCTCAAACATAGCTTTAGCCTTACAATAGAAATGAACTTTTATAAATATATTTTGTTAAGAAAATAAATTCATATCCGTACGAGTTGAATGTAAAATCGAATTTTCTTGTTCATATAAATGGTCAGGGTCGATCAGGACTCGAATGGACCGGATGCACGGATTATAGAATGACGGCGAAGTGCCAGATTTCCTCCGTCTGAGCAGAGTAGGAAAATCCCTTTGCCTTGGCTTCGTTTTTCTCTAAGCAATTCTCAAAAGAAAGCTAGGGTTNGGGGTCGATCAGGATTCGAATGGACCGGATGCACGGATTATAGAATGACGGCGAAGTGCCAGATTTCCTCCGTCCGAGCAGAGTAGGAAAATCCCTTTGCCTTGGCTTCGTTTTTCTCTAAGCAATTCTCAAAAGAAAGCTAGGGTTCTTCTGCTTCTTCCTAACACCCTAGCCCTAGCCTTATCTTCCTGCTGTACCCGCTGTAACTGGCCAACGTTTTGAGGGATTCCGGCTTCGAAAGAAACCTTGCTTTCAATCGCTGCAGTTCATCTATCCCTAGATCGGAGACGTAGATAAAAGATGTCGTCTTCTTCCGGACAGCCACAGTTCCGGTACACGCAGACCCCCTCCAAAGTTTTGCACCTCCGGAACCTTCCATGGGAATGTACGGAGGAGGAGCTCGTTGAACTCTGCAAGCCTTTCGGTAAGATCGTCAACACCAAGTGCAACGTTGGTGCCAACCGCAACCAGGCTTTTGTTGAGTATGTGAGTGGCTATTCTAGATTTTCCGTCTCCATTTCCGCGTTAGGTTATCGATCAACTTCTTACTTGATGGAGTTTGATAGGATTACCACCCTATTATTATTTACCGTCTGGCGTGTATCATATTTTACTTTGTTACTACCCGGCATCATCGNCTCTCTACCCTAATCCCTCCCTTACTCCCACACCTCTCTGTATCGCTCTCCCTCCATTTTTTANTAGTCAAGCATAAAAAAGACTACATAGCATCCTAAATCCTAGCATAATGCATCATCTAACAAAAAGTGTGTCAACTTAATATCTAAGTGTGGTGTAAGTCTGGGTATAGTATGACTTTGATGGGGTCGTCATACCGGCTCCATCCTAAAGATCTGAATGATTTAAAGGGTGTTATGAAGAGTGGTGACACGAGTTAGATCTACTAAATCTTTAACATATTCATACTCATGTCAATCCCGATGACTTAACTCACATTGCTCGCCGGGATCAACCAAGCAAGCAATGCTCATTAAGACATTGCGACCAACACAGGGTCACTCTCCTAATGAGTAGGATAAGTCATCGAGGATCGGGCAAAACACACAGTCATGTAAGAAACCCATATTGTGGCTGCTCGACCGAAGTGCGTGGCAATCACAACTAGCACCCAAAAGAGTTAACATGCACCTTAAAAATGAATGCAAGGATGTTACATGCAATATGACACACACAAATAAGATGTACCGATAAATTCGACTACCTATAAAGAGAAATTACACTTGCCCGGGGACCCGGGGTGTTATGCAAACAGTAGACACCAGCTACAAGTGAGTTTGCATCAAGTAAAAGGATACATATAAAGAGGAATTACACCTCACCTGAGAGGCACTCACTGAGAAAACATGCAAACATGCAGGATATGCAATAGACAAATGATAAGTGCACCAAAGTGGTGAAGGCGAGTATGTCGTGACGGTAGTGACTCAGAAAAGACAGGCATGCGTAGCTGCAGTGCCCAAAAGAAGAGTATACCGAGGAGGCGGTGACTCAGAGATAGGCATGTCGTGACGACAGCAGCCCGCACAAATGTGTATGTCGAGGAGGCGGTGACCCGAGGGTGGACATGTCATGACAACAACAACCCAAACAAATGGGTATGCCGAGGATGCGGTGACCCGGCGGTTGGCATGTCGTGACGGCAATGGCCCGAATAAATGGGTATGCTGAGGAAGCAGTGACCCGAAGGTAGACATACCTTAGTGGCAGTGGCCCGTGCAGATGAGTATGTCGATGAGACAGTGACCTAGAGATGTGCATGTCGTGACGGCAGTGACTCGAACAAAAGTGCAATGCATACAAGTGATGACGCTCATTCAAACGAACAAGCAAACACATACACACAAAAATGTTTGAGGTAGGTGGGTACCATATATGGACAAACGTTGGAATGAAGCATAGAGGAGTGGAGCGGAGCGAAGCAGAAGAATCTATCCAAATCGGGAAGTTACGTTATGTAGGTTGGGGGTTCTGGGTCAACGCCCCGCTATA
>JXCR01020899.1:0-36906 GCA_002079205.1 Phalaenopsis hybrid cultivar
GTGTTGAGATTTGAGGGGGAGAAGATTTTTTCAACCAAACAAGTTAAAGTATGGTGGTTATGATAAAGTTGTCATTTCTTTTTTCTAGAAAGAATATATTTTTATAATTCTCATTACAGTTTTCTGAGAAATTACTTTATCCACCAAACTTTATAACCATCTTTTAAAAAGTTGCTGCCACGCCAAACAGACCCTTGGTGTAAATTCAGAAGATTTTAGACATAATGCTTTTGTTAAATGCTATAAAATGCTAGACACTGAAATTTAAGGGGAGAGAAAAAAGGAATTAGAAATCTTCTATAAAATGGAAAAGCAAACTTTTAACTGAAAATAAAAATTTATAGTTGAATTGCAGTTTCTGCTTTTAATGGAATCACATGCATTAGAGGTATGAAAATAACATGTGAAATAATTTTCAAACAAATTTTCAACAATAATCCTGTAGCATCTTACCCCATAAGTGAAAAGGGTGGATTAGATAATGGTGAATTCAACTCTAGAAACTCACAGGCTGTTATAACAATAGGTTCTGTAAATAGGACCTGCAACAAAAGACATGTCAATCACATCTTCCGTTTAAAATAACCGAAGAAATTTTTTTCTAGAAAACCAAAAAAAATCACTACAGCGTATGGTCTGCTGAATTTCATTATAACATTCATATTGCACTTCACAGAACAAAAGATAAAGGCTCGCCCATAGGCGTCTTCTAAAAGGTTCCAGTAAAAAAGGAGAAAGATCAAAATACAAATGGAGAAATACTCTGGCAAAAAAAAAAAAATGATCATGAATCAAAATAAAGTCCTTCAGCCAAATCAAATGTCGCCATTAGAAGTATAACAAATTAAAAATGAGAAATTTATCTTCAAGTGAGAGGAAATTTTCTTCCAAAGCATGCTCAATGAACAATTACAGGTTAGCAATCATGCTTAAATAGCATAAACAACACAACTTCCTAACACTTCTTGTATGTACTGAAACATGGAAGAATTTATCAAGGTGTTAAACTTAGAGGGTAAAAGACAGGAGAAAGCAATGTAAGGTTCCAGAGTAAGAGAAAAACTATATTGGAGGAATAAAAGGCATTCATGAATAAAACAAAGCAAACTGACCTCATCAACATACTCATCAAGTAGTGGATGAGTAAAGGTCTGTGCAAACAGCGTGTAAGGCTCCGGGCGACCCATGAATCCTCTTTCTTACATTACAGAAGCCTGTAAGGCGCACCATTTGAATAAAACACTAAACGAATTTTGAAAAGAATCTTAGGCAAGTAATCACCCAAGAAATTAAGCAAATTACACCGCATGGTAAGAAGGAAATGAAAGAATCAAGACAAGCATTCTAAGCGACATTGCTACAATAACAAATACATCTTCAGCAAGGGAATCAAAGACTCATTTACCCAGTGATCAAAGGAGAACAATTTTTTACTGCAGACAATTATGCCCCACCTCACCATCCAAGACTTCACATAGAATGGACAACAATGCGAATTTTTCATGCTTTATAATTTACTTAATAAGTATATCCACGAAACAAATTACAATATCAGCAGATCACATCAGGACTACTAAAAACCTCAAAGCCATATAATTATATCCACCAAAACAACTTTATATCTAACCATTAAAGTCAATCATCATAAGCACAATATAAACCCCAAAACACACATCTATATCCAGCCATTACCTGTTTAACTCACTACAATAGTGGATATATATTGAACTATTTATTAGCTGCACCAAATAACCCTAATCTAAGGGGAAAAAAATCAATATATGGAGTGACGAGCACTAAACTAAAAAGATAGTGCTAACCTACGAGTACAAGTCTGGAAGGGTCATTCAATATCAACAATGAAACCCATTCAAAATCCCATATAGTATAAAATACCATAAACTAAAGGAAACACTAGTGAACTAGTGGCCTAGCGTTGAACCAGTTGATTCCGCATTTCAACTACAGGGGCTATTTGGTAGAGTGTGCACTTTACAATGACAAATATCCCATGCAGTTCAATAATTATCTACCATATCAATTATATTGTTACAATAACGCAGCATATGAATGTGCATGCAAATACCTCCAATCATTGTCTAGGAAAGATGTTAAGCCTCCATAAGAAAAATATTAAGAAAAGAATGAAATCTTCGCAACATTTCCCGGAAATCTACTTCCATTGGTGTGCCAATGAACATGCTTGGTGCTAAATATTCAGCTATGTTAGGATTAAAGCAGATCTATAGAATGAGGTTTCAACGATCATGAATTTATAAGAATATTTACTTTGACTATTGACTCTGAAACTAACAACCTGAATAACTGAAGGGGCTGTTTGGCAGCCGGTTTGAGCAGGATTTATGCAGGAGCTAAATCCTGCCAAACGGCAAAGAAAGCCTCCGTAAATCCCGAGCTCCCGTAAATCCCAAAATGACGCCTTTGCGCAATAAATCCGGGACTCACTTATACTAAATCATGTGAATCGGTGGATTTAATAAATCCGGGGCAAGCCAAGAAGAAGCACGGCGCGAACAGGCTTACCTTCCTCAATGGTTTCTAGTAGGAGCGCAGAGCAAGGATGAGAAACATGGAAGTTTNTTGTGAATCGGTGGATTTAATAAATCCGGGGCAAGCCAAGAAGAAGCACAGCGCGAACAGGCTTACCTTCCTCAATGGTTTCTAGTAGGAGCGCAGAGCAAGGATGAGAAACATGGAAGTTTCGGTGGTCTCTGTAAGCCGCGATCCCGTAGCTACCTCAATTTGACTCCGTCTGAATCCACTAAGCTAAAGTTAACTAGCCAATCTCGATTTCGACTCCCTCAGGGGCTATTTGGTAGCCGGATTTAAGCTAGATTCAGGAGCGTAAAACCTGCCAAACGGTAAAAAATGCCAAAAGAAATCATACGGCGCGCGAGAGGGGGTAAGAAAAACGAAGTTTACCTGCGCCAGCGAGAGCCCGTCGCGACTTCCTCGTTTCTTTTCNCGGAGCGTAAACCCTGCCAAACGGTCAAAAATGCCAAAAGAAATCATACGGCGGGCGAGAGGGGGTAAGAAAAACGAAGTTTACCTGCGCCAGCGAGAGCCCGTCGCGACTTCCTCGTTTCTTTTCNTCTCCGTCTGAATCCACTAAGCTAAAACTAGCCAATCTCGATTTCGACTCCCTCAGGGGCTATTTGGTAGCAGGATTTAAGCTAGATTCAGGAGCGTAAAACCTGCCAAACGGTCAAAAATGCCAAAAGAAATCATACGGCGGGCGAGAGGGGTAAGAAAAACGAAGTTTACCTGCGCCAGCGAGAGCCCGTCGCGACTTCCTCGTTTCTTTTCCGTGAACAGCTTCGGGTAGGCGCGGGAAGGGGAGAAAGTTGGCAGTTTAACCCGCTAAGCTCCGTCACTGCTTTGTCTTCGAGGGTTTCGGGTCCGCCGAGCCTTGCGGGAATTCAGCTGGGAAAGGAAAGGCAACACAGGCTTGCGTTATTCTTAATAAATATTAAATAAATTATTATTATTAATTAATTACTATCAGCATTTAGGCATAAAATTACTTATATTAAAATTATTACCAGTAATTCATTTAATACTTGTTGTTATGGCGATGCAGCCATAACTTAATTCATAAAAATTCATAAAAATTATAATAGAAGACATCAAAAATTTTATATGAAAAAATCCTATAAAAGAAATAAATTTCGTCTACTTATTCTGACTAATAAAGCACCTACCGATAAATCCTCGACTATTCTTTTCTATCGTTGTGAAAATGGTCACAAAGAGAATGAAAATCTTTGTCCTTTCGAATTTGATCAAGCAAACATCGACTTTTCTTCTTTATCATTGTGAATAGTCAGATACAGAATGAAAATGTTCTGTTGTTTCAAATAAGGTCATGCAAACATCAATTTTTTTTCCTCCATCGTTGTGCACATGGTCAGCAATATAATGAAAATCTTTGTCGTTTCGTAAAAGTTTTTTTTGGATTCTATTTCTCATCCTCATTAGTCTAAGCCAATAAGGTGGCGATATATAAGAAAAGAAGGTTCTGAGGGATGTAAGCAACTAATACTATTGGTTTCAGTAAGTAGCGTTTAATATCCTCAAATACATCTTAACATGTTTTGTCCCAGTAGAAATAAACATCCTTTTTGGCCTGGGCAGCAAAAGGTTCGTATCGACCAGAAACATTGGAAATAAATCTCCTAATGAAGGCAAGCTTCCCTTGAAGGGAACCCAAATGCATGAGACTCTTAGGAGATTCCATATTTATAATGGCTTTGATATTATTGGTGATGAATCCAGACTTGTCTTATCGAAAGAACACGCCTCGAGAGTTAGAGCTCTGATAGGAAGAAGGAGGGGGGAGGGGGGGAGAGAGAGAGAGTGGAATGTTAGGAAATTCTTAGTAGAGATGTCGAGAGACAATCCTGAGACCAGGGTCCCTTTATTCATCGTTGAGACTCCTATTTATAGGAGGTTCTCTAATACAGTTATAGAAAGAAGAGATTGATTATGAAAATTGTCCTAAATTGCTAGAAGGAGGAAGCGATTTTTGAAACCACCCTTAATACAATCAATGCAGTGGTTTAATATTAAATGTATATTACATTTAAATTTTAAGTACGGCGGTGATCAGTCAGTCTTGTCTTAGTTCGGCAAACAAAAGTGACACACCGAGTGGTGGTTTTTTTGGCGAGGTATAATGGCTCGTCTGTTAGTTGCATTCGATCAACTTTTAGAGAGCTTTGGTGGTTGGAAACGTAGATAGGCCCGTCAACCGAATTTGCCAAATGTGGACTTGATCCTTTTGATAATCTTTCAGATGACCGGTCTATATCATACCTCTTAATTTTTATGTCTCGATCATTGAGTCATCATCTTTAATTGTTTGAATGCTTTAAGATTTGTGTCGATGATATTGGTGCACAAATATTAGTTTCTTGTGTTTTTCTGCTTCTTGATAGTAACAACTATGATAAGAATAAGAAAACTATTAAACAATCAGTGGCATCAAAATTAAGGGTTGATTAAATAATTTACTTCCTTTTGGGTTCCATGTCTAGTGTAATCTATAAATAGGATAAATGACTTGGCATCATCCCTTGCAGGAATTTTTTTTTTTTAATCACCAAGGAGCATCATGGCCGATGGTGCAAACTGGATCAACGTGTATCCCAAAATTTTGGCAAAGGTGGGCTATTAGGTCTCAGCTCCTATAAAAAGGAAGAAAGGTGTGAAGAAAAAAAAAATTGTAGATAGTCGAACTTTCTTCGATCGACATAGTCGACTTGTCGATGCCACTAAGGAACATTCCCTAAAAAAGCTTTGTCAGAAACCCCTGAATTTTGGATCTGACATAGACATGATTGTCGAGGGACAGCAAGCTTTGCTTGTCGAAAGTTTTGAGGGGAGCAGAAAGAACCTGAAGTGAATAGTGATCACTGTCTCTCCGCATCCACTATTGTTGGAGGGTGGAAGTACCTCATCGCGCTCGCACGCAAGAGAGAGAGAAAGAGAGAGAGAGAGAGAGAGAGAGAGACTTTTGATGATGCTCTCTTCAATAGGTAGATTCATTGGTACATAAAGCTTCCGTTGGCTCTTTGGAGGTTGTAAACTTTTTTTTCTTACATTATCTTAATGTAGATGAATCGATTGGGTCGGAGGGGTGCGAAAATGGTGGGCCATTGAAAGATGTTACGATGTGTGCCCCCACTGTAGCCAGTCTGCAGGTTGAGTGTGCAAGGCTTCTGCCATCAAGTATTTCAAGAGGGCATCGGTCGTCTGACCTTTTAACAGCTATCATCTTTCAACAGGAGCGAACAGAGTGGCAGTCGTCTGCTCCCAGATACATGGAGCAGCAGGAAACTTGGACCAAACCCTTAAGGGTATTGGGTGGTTTTCATAGGGAACAATCGGAGGTTCGACTATAGATCTTGTGCAGGAGTTTTCAGCTCGGTTGGTGGCAACATATTTAGAGGTGGCAACTTTGCGTATGGCGAACACCGCTCTGCGTAGCACGCAGGAGGACGTGCAGTATGAACTAGGGGCACTCTGTGATTCATTCTCTCTATCTGAGTTCTAGCATGCCACCGATCAGGTGGCTCACATGAGGCAAGGCAGAAAGTTGGTTCTCCATCGATTAATTCGAAAGGGGTATGCCCCGACCGAAGCTAGGGAAGACTCATTCATAAAATACTTTATTCAAAACTTGTAATAATGTTATCCATAATAAAACAACATTTAAATAAATTTGAAATGTTGTTTGGTGTGACATTTATCATTATGTGACGTTTTGTCTTACATGTATGCTCTATATGTAGGGCAAGAGACCATTTCTTTTCATTTTACATGTTTTGGTTAATTTCTTTATACTTTTGGTTCTTCTTCTTCTTCTATTTTATTCATGTAGCCACCCTTTGCTCCCTGAGATAGCTCCCAAGTACTCCCCTACCCTTTTTAGTTTCGTCAAGAGTGTCGACCCTTCATTTTTTACGGATAATGATGTGGCAGAGTTGTGCTAGAAGTACATCATTCACGATAACGTGCTCTTCGGAGGATGTCAGTGTTGGCACAAGCAATGGATGAATTAAGCAAGGACCTGGTCTTCTAGTGCAACCAGGTCAAGTACGACCTGCGATTTCCTCTGTGTGATGAGCTTCAAAGCATTTTTAATACATACATAGTCATCCACACGCAAATGTTACCGAACACTATAGAGACAATAATGACTTTCATTTTTCTATTGTTGGGAGGGCATTTTATGGAAAATCAATCTATTCAAGCACTATTATGTCTTCAAGGTCGGTCAGGAAGGCTTTGTCGTGTTTTTGGTGGGCAAGGAACTCCACCTATTAAGGGTGAAAAATAAAATAAAGAATTGGGAGAAGAAGTGTTTGATCGGGTCTTGCTCTGGCAACTAGAGGATTCAAATTAAGCTCTTGAAGCAAGCAATGGAGGTCTCTTCCATCAAGTATGGATGTGGCAATGTTGACCGGTAGTTATCTTTCGGTCCCATAATAAAATGTCGAGACTACGGCTACTCACATGCTGCAACACAAGATGATTGAGGAACAGTGACACATCTCGGATATTGATGAGGTGGTCAAGGCCAATGTGACGAAGGAGAAGTTGGCCACCAAACATCAGAAGCAGTAGACTCTTTCAGGGTCAAGTGAAAATGAGGACCCTCTTAATTATAATTTGGCTCGATGTACCTTATCTTCATGTTTGAAACCAACATTGTTATTCAAGATATGGGGTCTACAAGGTTACCTCCATCCCTAAAAAATATTCTTCTCATTTTTTTAAGGCAAGGGATGATGATGTGGGAACATACATTTCTGGAGGAGTTTTGGATGAAACTGCGACCACAACCTCCTCTTCTTTGAGAGTTGATGTGTCACTAACCCGACCCACAATTAAGTAGTAATTTAGCTTCCAAAAGATGACAAAAAAGTTGACCCAAATTATATTTAGCGGTTAGTGTGCAAAATTGAAATGTTTAAAAATTTATAAAATAATTTATATAATAGGGGTACTACGTAAGTATACGTATTATTTCAAGTAATATAAGATTTTCTTTAAAGACCCTAGTATCGATCCCATAGAGAAGTTAGGTAAGAAATCCCTTAAGCTAATTTTAGTCTACTATTATCAGGCCTTAGTTTGGAATGTCGATTAAAGTGATTTTTTTCTAACAGCTACTTTTAAATGAAACTCTTAAATATAAAGATAATTTTCTAGATATAAAGATAACTTCTCTAGATAAATTAGTTTCTAGAATTTCTAGATGTTAAATACTACCCTTCTTGTGCAATGACCTAGATAATGTATATGAATGAAATGCTTAAAATATAATGTTATCCGTGATAAATTGGAGCATAGCTATTCTTTACCCCTCCCAGTGCTAGCAAAGAAAATTGGCTAACCTAGACTTTTCACCAACTTGTATAGTAGTGATGAGTAGATTTTGGTCTCTCACCTCTAGATTACTCACTGTGTCATCTCTATATAACCTACTAGGGACTCTTACGATCCAAACTCTTTACCGAATTGATAAGAGAATATAGTTTGTCACCCTAGAAAAATTAAATATATGCCATCAAAACTTATCTCCCTATCTATTTGCACTCCCCTCAGTTGATCGCAACGGCTCTGCCCAAGATGAAATGTGGTACTCAATAGTTTGGTGAAATCATAACCTCCCCCCCCCCCGGGGCCATTATATTTCACAAAAAATTTGTAAGTCAAGGATCCTTCCTTTGTTTCCTTGTCTAAGAGAGCTGAAGCTAGTCGGGCCGCTCCTGTTACCCATTCTAGTTCATTGCTAGAAGCATAAACTTAATCATTTGATGAAGAAACCTTGCCTTACTTCAGAGAAAGAACTTTTGTCGGTAGGGTAAAGAACTGGTGGAGGAAATAAACATCCCTCGTCCCCCTTCTTTTAATAGGAGCAAGGAGGTTTTTGAGTGGGAGCCCATTCACAAGGGCACCAAGAGGATGTGGCTTAAATTTGATAAGCGATTTGGACTACTAGAGTTTTTAGACTAGTACATGCAGACGAATGTGAACAGAAGCATGCCCATGGCTTTTTTTTAACTTCTCGTGGTATGAGGAACTCAACAGTACTACAGGATCAAATTGGAAGGGGCACTGGATAGGGTTCGAAAAAATGTTACTTTGACGGAGGCGATCTCAAGTGGGCTCATATTTATCAGGACCTTCTAAAGCTTAATTTTGGCAATTCTGAGAAGGTTAATGGAGAATCTCTTGACATTATAGTGACCTTGCAGAAGGAGATTGTTGAGCTGAAGGAGAATGTCATCTCGTTCATTTCTGAGAAGGAATATGAGGATGGTCAAGGGCTTGGGGTGGATTATGCCATCCAACGATTTATTCACCACGGCCTGGTTAACCCAATTTTTTTTACCATGAAGAGTTTTCTACCCTAATTTTAGACAAGTCGGAAGAATCTTCCAAAGAGGAGGATGGTTTGGAAAACAAAGAAGGATCGGCTACCCGCTAGGGTGCTGACACAAGGATTTATTCTTTCTATTTTTCTTTTTTCTGAAAGAAATACATTGTAACTCCTTTTGCATACATGAGAAAGATTTGTCCCTTTTTATTATTTTGGTTGGTTATAATTTGATTGATTGTATTCTCATGTTGTGAGTCGATCTATCATATGAGTTGGATGACCGACCATTAATCCCGTTCAATTCGGTTGTCACCTTCAGAGAGACTTGTATTTGAGGCAACTTTTGTAACCTGCTGACCCGACCCACAATTACAAAGATATTTATGCACCTTAATATTCCAAAAACTTGACCCAAATTATGTTTAGCGGCTAGTGAGAACAAAGATAATATGATTAAAGAAATAGTTTGCTCACTAGGGGTACTATGCAAGTGTACGTATCATTTCAAGTAATATAAATTTTTCTTTAAAAACCCCAGTATTGATCCTACGAGGAAGCTGAAAATAGGTAAACAATAAATTGAAATACAAGAATTTTGACTTTAAGAAAATTTTACTTAAGAATGCAGCAACTATCTAAAGATGAAAATTAAGTTTATTGAATTCTATAATTTACAAATAAAAATAAATGTAATGACTTAAACAATATATATAAAAAGATTTTCTCCTTGTCAATAATTCATAATCAGTGAAGGATATCAAAATTTGTTCAGAAACTTAAATGTGGTATTATAACAAATAGAAGTATATCTATTTCCTTACTTTCTTTCGAATTGTGCATAGAATATTGACTAATATAAAGTTGGTGTCGACATGTATAGTAGCGTTGGGTAGGCTCTAGTCTCTCACTTTTAGATTACCAACTATGCCCCCTCTACAGAACCTATCAATGCCCCTTAGTTCCAATCTCTAGACCAAATTGGTAAAAGAATCTAGCGTGTCACTTTATAAACATCATTTCTACGCTTAACAAAGCTTATCTCCTTATTTAATTGCACCCCCTTTAGACAATCACGAGTGCTCTTTTCAAGGTAGAATGTGATGCTTACAAGTCAAGAAATCTTAACCCTTTCGGGTCTATAAGTTCCTCAACAGGTTTTAACAATACAAGTGACCAATTTGTAAAGTAAGTAAATGATCGGCAAAAATATAAGAAAAATTTTTAAGAATGAAAGAAGTTTAAAAAAAAATAATAAATCACTTACTTAATTACTTCATATTGTGAGGAGAAAGAAAAGAAAACTACTCATGAAGCATGGAGATAACAAAACAAAACATATTTATAAAACTCTAATCCAAAGTACAAAACCTAAGGACAAAGATACAAATACTTATCTTGAATGTTCCCCCAAGCACTCCTTTGAAGTTCTCTAACTTCTCTTACTCCAACAACACTTACAAAACTCACAAACACCAGAAATAATAAAAACTCACAAAGAAAACTTCTCACACACTTAACACACTGTCAGCACTATTTGAGGGGGGGTTGTGGAAGTTATTGGTCGTCGGAATCAAAATCCCGTTGTCCACTGCCCGCTGCGGAGGGACATTTAATTTATATATATATATATATATATATATATATATATATATATATATATATATTAGTTTAGAAAAATATGAAATCAAACTGATCCCATATCTTTCATAGTTTAAGTGAAAGAGCACTACCCCGTAAGCTATGTATCTATCTCAAAAGATAAATGCATGACTTGATAGTGACAATCAAATAAACTAAGAAATGTATGACATTTGTTCAGTCTGCAAAACCATTTTATGTTGACCGACAAGTTCTCTTATATAATACAAAAAATTAAATATGGTTCATCTTAAGCTTGGTTCTTAAAAGTTTCCTATAAAGACAATCCCTTATAGTTAATTACATCTTAAATAATTGAAACCACCTAATAAAACTCTCAATACAATTAAAGAATATTTTCTTCAAGAATTTCAAAGGATAAGACTTTTCAAAGAGATCAGACAAAGAGGTGTGAAAGGGAATTGACTCAAATTTGGAACATTTTATTTTTTGAAATCCAAATGAAGAAGAACTAAGGGATGTCATGATCCTGAGGAGAACCTCGGTGACTTCCCAAGCTATCCTACTGTTTGACTTCAATTTAGAGGAGAAATATTTAAATTTTTCATCTTGCCAATTTTATTAATTAAGGCTTACATTCGTGTGAAACAATCACGCAAATAGCCTGGAATATGTGAGAATTTAGTTCGTGAAGAATGACAACATCGGAGTGCTAAAACAAGTTAGGGATTATATTGTATAACAGATCCATACAAAGGCCTAAAGATAAGTTGAGGATTTATGTCGCCCTAAGCAGACAACCTCAAAATCCTTTGGCTTGTTATTTAATTCTAAGGAAAGCTTTAGCTGATGTAGACATGTTTTGTTGTTGAAGATGGTCGTGCTGCCTGCGATGCTAGCTTCAAATTCGTTGAAGAAGCAAGATTAAGTTTTCTAATGTGTCAGGTCTTGATGTAAAAGCAAATGTTTCCTAAGGTTATGCATATTTAAATATTATGGAGAATATTAAAGTTGATTAGAGCGGCACCGGTTAGGATCCCACAGATCCCTTGTTCCAGCACTGCTATTTTTCTTTGAATTCACTTAATCTAAATGAATTTACTATAATCAACTTAATGAGTTCCATACTTTTATTTAGACCCTGGAAAATCTCGTTAGCAACCGTAGGTTTCCTCCTCCAAGGGATTCTCAATCATTCGATTGAGACATTTTAATTTAGTTGCAATTTTTGTTTTATTTTGTGGCGGTGAATTTTATCTTGTTTTGATTTTTTTATTTTATTTTGGTTTCAGTTTTGTGGCTATCCTAAAAGTTTCAGTTTTGACATCTAGGGTGGTCTTGTTGTTTAACATACAAATTTGCAGGTAGAAAATGAGAAGCATAGAAAGGTAAATAAAAGTATATTGCAATGCAATAATTTAAAAGAATACATACTGATTCTTCCCGTTCCTCCATCTGAAAGATCAATACTTGCAAAGCATATGTATAATATTACAGGAAAAGTAGGGAACACATGTTTGAGGTGTGTCTACCAGATCCTATGTCATATCCTTGTGGGTCCAATTTGTTCATCTCTGGGAATGATTCCATTAAGCAAATCATAATATGTCTAAGTGTCCTCTAAGATTCCCAAAAGGATCATTAAAAGGTCCTAGGTAATATCTTAGACATTTCATAGCCTCTCAAATAGTCTCGAGTTCATTTCGGTTTTATTATGTTTGCTAGGTGGTTCACCCGATTCATACCCTTATGCTCAGTGAGCCTTGATGTTTTGATTATTCCTTTAAGTGGGGTAATTATCACTTAGTGTTTCGCTTATGAATAAAGGACTTAGCCAATTTGATTTTTTAAGATGGGCTTGTAGTGTTTTAGAAAAAAAAGTTTCAAATTAATTATTGGTCATTTTCTAAGCCTCATTAGACAAGTTTTTGATTAAGCCTAATTCACCACTAAACCCTTAAAATTTAATGGGTAGATTTGTAATTGTTAGAAAAATTTGAATATTTATGTTTTTAATCCTTATCATATGTCATAAATTATTTTAAAACCCTTAGTTGGGGTTTTAAGTTAGTGGGTTATGATCTTCCAAAGTCAAACCCCTCACCTTAAAAAATTCATCAATTTAAAGAATAACAAATTTATTCTTAATGTCACCAAAGTGAGATTGGTTGCTATCATTTATCCCTTTCATATTTCAATCATCAAGACATGTCAATTAAGCTCATTCATTACCCATTTACCCTTTGGTTAGCCTAAATATTAATTGGGGCTTAAATTCCATAATTACCCTTTTGCCCTTAAGGCCTTAACACCTTATAGTTCATTAAATCAAGCTCAAGTGACTTTAAAAATTTTTATGTTACCCCACTCATAGATTAATTAAAACATCATAGGAGAAAATGTGATTTTCTGAATTTATTTAATTTAATAATTATTTTTAATGCAAAAATAGGGATTTTCATAGAAAATTCAATTACTCAACCAAAACAAAGCTTCTCTTCCTAAGAAAATTACTAGAGGTTCACCTAAGTCAGATGACCCCTTGGACCAGTTTTTATGATTTTTAGAGGTTTAATTTAATTATTAGAATTATTTGTTTTTTTAGTATTAATTAAATATAAAATATTATTTAAATGAAAAATTGAATTATATATTTTTCTTAAATCTGTCTAAGGTCAGCAAACATAAGGAAGCAAATTTCATATTTTTGTGATTTATATTTTAATTATTAGAATTATTTTTGTGGAAAATTAAAGAAAATTCATTTTAAGACTTTAAAAATTAATATCTTAACTTAGAAAATTAGGAAAATTATTTTTAATGGTCCTAAGTGAACAGGAAGCCAAGTGTGATAATTTAGTGTGTTTTTGCAATTTTGTAACTTTTATGATTTTAAAATTAAATTTTAATTATTTAAATACATAAAAATAGCTTAAAAATGAAAATTTTATTTTAATTACACTTTTATTTTTCTTAGGTTTCTCTAGTCATAAAGAGCTCCCAAAATCAATTTGGTGATTTTTTTTGTGTTGTATTTTAACTATTATATTTATTTTAGTGTCAAAAATGTCATTTCACTTAATTAATCCATTTTAGTGGTCAAATTAATTCCAATTGACATGAAATTTTTATGAGAATCTCCTCTAATATTAAATCGATGTGGAGAATAATTTTTATTCCACTTACATTTATAATTACTCCAATTTAATTTTATTTTATTTTTAGGGGTTGGTGAAAATTAGAATTATTTTTAATGAGTTAAACCAAGTTTATATTTTTCTTAGGGTCCTCTGACCACAGTGAACCTACCAAAATAATTTTTGTTCTTTTATGAATAATATTTTAATTATTATAATTAGTTTACCAAAATAGGAAACATCAAATTGAAAAATTGAGATCTTTGCATAGAGATCTCCCCTGACCTTAGAAAAATCAGGGAATATCCCTCATGACAGAGATAACTAAAACCCCAAAAATCAAGTCATGGTAAAATGTCCATGCAAATGGAGAACCCAAATAAGAAATCCACTATTTATTTAATTAAAAATCACACATGCATCAAATATACATGACACCATTTCCACATTGCTCTCCTCAGTTCACTAAGCGTGAAGGTAATTTTATTTTATTTTTATGATTTTGTTACTTATGCAGTGCAGCGCCACATCACAATCGGCATCTCTGAAGCACCACGCAGCGTCTTATGGTTCGACACCGCCGTCTGAGTCAGTCAGCACTTTATGAACCGAAGTCCCATTCAAAGCAATCCTGGCTGTTGCTATTATACACGTGCGATCCAATGGTCGTGGGTCATCGTCTCCAGCTGGCCTAACCTGAGAGACGTTCACACTAAGACTTTATGATCTCACTCGATACTCAACCAAATCACTTCGGGTTTCTTCCTATTGACTCGTCTTGATGAGATGAACACATCTATGTGGTTAATCAAGTCCTAAATCAATTATATAAGCATGGAGAATCAAAATAGGGTCGGTTTAAGGGGAGAGTTCAATACCTTTGCTCAAAAGGTGTGGCCTTGATTGGGTTCTTCCAAAAGCTTGAGTTGAGTCCAGAGAGCTCCTGGATGAAGCGTTGGGCTGTGGTGAATTTCCTAGGTATGATTTCGACCAAGACCAATTTTAGGTGTTGATCAAAGTTTCTACTAGGGTGGTCTAGTGATGGGGCTTTTATGGGGGATCCTCTTCTCTCATTCAGGGGATGGTGTGAGTGCAATTAATTTGGATTTGGTAAAGTTTTTAAGGATGTCATATTTCGGGCTCAAATTAGGGTTGAAAAATTGGCTCTGGTTAGTGGGGAAGAGGGCTGGATGATGGTTGGATTGAACTCAAGAGGTCTTGTAGAAGCTCTGGGAACAATTTGGAAAAGTCCCCCCCAAGGAATTTCTACCTCTCCCCTTTTGTCCATGGAGGGTGAGTTTAAATAGAGGAGGCCATGGTGGCTAGCATGGATGGCTGAGGTGGCTGGGAGACTGCATAGGTGGAGGGAAGAAATGTGCAAGTGTCCAATTGGGTTGGTACCACTTGGATGGGTGTAATTTTAAGTTTTGGTCTAGGTTGGGCTCTTGGGTTTGGGTTTTCTAGCAGTTAATGTGGTTGGCCAGCCAGGGTCAGGTCACCATTTGATCAGAGGGACTAGAGCTTGGTTTTGGTTTATTCAATTGAGGTTGGCCATGTGTAAAGGTTTTGGATTAAAGAGGAATGGGGGAAGGGTCATTTTGGGTCAATTTGATTCAATGGATGATTTGGGGTTGAGCTCACCCATCAAGGAAGGTTTGGGTGCTGAAGAAAATTAAGTGGTTCAGCTGGATTAGCATGGTGAAGTCCCCATCCAAGTGGATTAAGGCTAATGGTGTGCTTAAGTGAGTCATGGGAGTGGTTAACCATGTGTTAGGCGACCACTAAAGAGGCTCCTACTTTTGCCCAAAATAGCATGGTGATATGAGCATGACTCACATGTCTTGCATGTGGCTTGGGGATGGCTTTATGGCTTGTCCTTGGCTTGGCCAACTTTGGATGAAAAAGGATTTTTAGAATTTTGAGTAATTTTTAAATGGTGTTGTCATGATTCCAAATGTGGAAGGGAAAAAAGTTACAAATATCATGGTGTATGGTTTGATTTAATTGGATGATGAAATGATTTTGTCATGTAGGCATTTAATTTCAAGGAACTGAAAATTGAGCTTAGTTTTGATGGGCTTTTGAAAATAGTATTGTGGGCTTGAGTTTGGGTTGAAATGGATTAAATTTTGGGGCCATCCCAATGTTTAATTTGGTGTAAGGATATGTCATGAAGAATTTGGAAAGGGTTTCAAGTGATTTTAATTTGCATTGAAGAGCCAATTTGGGGATTTGGACATAGGGTCAAAATTTGGGCTTTTTTATTTGGGTTGAAATTGGGCTTGCAATTAGATTAAATTGGGCTTGCAATTAGATTAAATTGGGCTTATATTTGGTTTCAATTGGTATTAAGGATGTTTAATTTCGGTTTAGAATTAAAATTGGGCAAGATTGAGGTCAATTGGGCCAAGATTGAGGCTAATTTAGGGAACTTGGGCCTTTAAGAGCAATTTTGGGCTTTTGGTCAAAATGGGTCAAATTGTAAATGTGATGGTTCAAAGTTGAAATTGGGAATATTTAGGATGATTTTGAAATTTTTGAGAATTTTTGGAATTTTTGAAAATTTTTTGTCATGAGAGGCATTTCAGTTATTTTGGCAAATTTTGGGGTATTTTGGGGATTTTGAAATCTTGGTGAATTTTGGTCAACTTAGGTAGTGGGGAATAATTTGAGATGAATTTTGGGTTTATTTGGGTATTTTGGGCAATCTGTAGATTTTTCTCAAAAATTAGGGTTGTAGGGGTATTTTGGTAATTTGATGATCTTGGGCTAGGATGAGCAAGTGACAACGACTTTGTATATGCTTAAAAATATATGAATTTGATACCGTTGCTAGAAGATTTAAATTCCTGACAACGACACCAAAAATTTGATGCAACTTTTAATATGTAAGAATTTATAAACCAGATTTATATATTTATAATGATTTTTTAAAGTCACAATTTCAAACGCAAGTATACGTATCGCTCATGTAANGCACAAATTCTGCAGATCCTTTGTTTTGCAAACGTAACACATCAAACAATACATTAATAGTTAAACAAATAACAGATGAAATATATTAAACACAACAAAACATTTTCACGAACACCTTATTTTTCACACAAATAGTTTTTTTTAACACTTTTTCATATAAAAACACTTTTCACACAAAAATAGTTTTTTTTCTTTTTTTTTACGACACTATAGTTTTCCAAGTCTAAGCCTAATTACTTCAACTAAATTTCTCCTAAAGTTCTTACCGAAGCTTCCCCGACAACGGCGCCAAAAACTTGACAGTGACTTTATATATGCTTAAAAATACAAGAATTTGACACCACTACTATAAGATTTAAACCCCCGGCAATGACATCAAAAACTTGATGCAACTTTTAAAATGCAAGAATTTATGAACCTAAATTTATATATTTATAATGATTTTGTAAAGTCATAATTTCAAACGCAAGTATACGTATCGCTCAAGTAATANCTGTTTATCGATCTGACAGGGAAGCGAGGTAAGAGGTCCTTAGTCAAATTCTAATCTACTACACATAGTCCTTAGTTTGGAATGTCGATTAAAATGATGTTTTATCTAGCAACTACTCCTAAATGCAAGTGTTAAANCCCCGTTTATCAATCCCACAGGGAAGCAAGGTAAGAGGTCCTTAGTCAAATTCTAATATACTGTTATTAGTCCTTAGTTTGGAATGTCGATTAAAATGATGTTTTATCTAGCAACTACTCCTAAATGCAAGTGTTAAATGTAAAGATAATTATTATAACTAAATGCAAATATTAATTCTAAAGATAACCCTTTTTGGATGGATTGGTTTGGATAATACATAACTAAATGCAAATATTAATTCTAAAGATAACCCTTTTTGGATGAATTGGTTTGGAGAATGTAACTAAATGTAAATATTAATTCTAAAGATAACCCTTTTTGGATGAATTGGTTTAGAGAATTTCTTTAGTTTGGAATGTCAATTGAAATGATGTTTTATCTAGCAACTACTCCTAAATTCAAGTGTTAAATGTAAAGATAGTAACTATAATAAATGCAAATATTAACTGTAAAAATAACCCTTTTTGGAGGACTTGGTTTTGAGAATTTTGAGATATTAAAAAATACTATTCTTATGTAATGAAGTGGATAGTGTAAAGGAATGAGATGCATTAAATATGGTATGTGTCAAATAGGAGCAATCATATTCTTTACCCTTTGGTCCAGGCATAAAGAACATTGACTAATCCTATGCTTTGTTTACTGAATCTGTGGCTAGGCTGGGAGGATACCGGCTCTCACTTCGGACTTCCCATGTTCCCCTCGCCTGAGGGCTAACATCTCCGCTTTAATACTCAAAAAATATGTCCAAATTGAGGATTTTAGTCTGTCACCCTAAAATCTCCAATTCTATGCCCATCAAAGTATATTTTCTTATTTATTTGCATTCAACTCCCATGAACTTAACCATCCATGGAACTGAATGTGATTTTACTTTGTTGAGAATTACACAGCCCTCTCGGGTCTTAATGCAATTACAACAAATTTTAACACTACATAGGCCTTTATTGTAATGTAAATAAAGTGCATGTAAAAACCGTCACATTGATAATTAAATCCACTTCTAACATGCATCACAAAATCCTAAACATTGTCCTTTATTGTAATGTAAATAAAGTGCAAGTAAAAACCATCACATTGATAACTAAATTCGCTTCTAACATGCATCACAAAATCCTAAACATGAATTCTACTCATTACAAAAGAAAATTAAAAATGAAAACAATAATATAATCTTCTCATACCATTATTTCCAAACAAGAAGAGAGAGTAAGGGAAGCCCATCACAAATGCATAATCTTCTCATACCATTATTTCCAAACAAGAAGAGAGAGTAAGAGAAGCCCATCACATTTCCTAAACTGAATTCTACTCATTACAAAAGAAAAGTAAAATGAAAACAATGGCATAATCTTCTCTACTATTATTTCCAAACAAGAAGAGAGAGTAAGAGAAGCCCATCACAAAACACGAAGAAAACACAACGAAAACTTTATTTAATCAAAGCGAATCCACTAGATAAGTGTTTACAAAAATCAAAAGATAATGAAGAACACAATACTTAGCTTTTTCCCTTTGAAAGAAAGAAGAAAATCTCTCCCACAAAGTCTCCCGCCGATCCATGCAATGCTAGGACATCTCCTTAAAAATTCTCTCAAAATATTCTCTCCAATCTCTCCAAAAGGGTAGAAATTTACATTTTTACTCCTATTCTAAAATCCCTAAACTTTCTCCACACTCTTCCTAACATTCCTCTCACAAAAATCTCTCTTTTTCTAAACTAAATTCGTTCTTTTAAAGTGCAGGACAAAGTTTGAAGAGTTGCCACAAGCACCCTTCCAAAAAACGTCCAAATATATTGAATTTCATCCCAGAACTGCCAAAAGTCGGTCCATAGTCGTCCCGGGCGCTGTCGACGGGTTCGAGGGCACTGTCGACGAGCTTTTTTGTCATTTTTTGGTCTTTTCGGGTAAATCTCGCCGTCGACGCCGTTTTGGCGCCGTCAGCTGGCAGACTGCGTAGCTTCACCATTTCGCTCCGTTTGACTCTGTTTTAACTCTGTTTTGCCCCATTTCAGTTGCGTTGCATTTCTAACAGATAGCCCTACAAAATAAGCATAAAAACCTTCCTTTAATGTGTAATCTCATTCAAAAATATGCAAGAAGTGTAAAAGAGATTAAGCATCCAAAGGCTTATCGAAAAGCGACAGGCAAAATATCATTTCTTGCTCGTTTTTGCTCCAAATTGCACCGTTTTTGCATCTTTTTACTCCAATGACCATAATTCATCATACTTGCAATAAAACATCAAAAATACCCTTCTTTAAAGTGCAATATCATTTAAATCAGTATAAAATATGTATGAAAATCTCAACATATTTTCCTTTGGTCAATGATGATGTCAGAGAAGATGAAGATTGATGTTTATTGTGTTGTTTTCTTTCTTTTTCCTTATTTTGTTTGAAAATTTGGACTCTACTATGTTAGTAATTTATTGTACTTATGTGTAATGCGCTTGTATTTAATTTTTTTTGTTAAACTGTTAGTTCCACTTTTTATTTTCTTCTCTAAATTAAATGCTAGAGTAGTGCTTATTTTATGTTTTTATTGTTAAGAATGTTAATCTTATGCTTATCACTAATCAGTATTTATCTTTCCTACTTGTACCTGTACTAGTTTCCTTATTTCAAAATTTTAAAAAAATTTTCTCTTCCAACTTTCCTGCTTTAAATTGGTTTAAAAATTTAAGATTGGGGGAGGGGAGAAAATTCTTTCTAAACTAAACTTTAATTTGTTCTCAAGAATTATATTTTTCAAAATTATTTTTTAACATAACATGTGGTATGTAGAGTTAACTTTAGAAAACTATATTTTTGATTTTATGAAAGTTGTAGAAGACAAAAGTAAAAGTTTTTAATAATAAAGGCTAATTCTAGAATTAAGATGTTTAGTATGAAGGGTTGGAGTTATGCTTTTGTTATTTAAAGTAAAGAATGTCGTATTTTTGGAAATATTAAAGATCTTAGATCTATACTTGAAAAGAAAGAATTGGG
This sequence comes from Phalaenopsis hybrid cultivar, assembly GCA_002079205.1. NCBI lineage: Eukaryota > Viridiplantae > Streptophyta > Magnoliopsida > Asparagales > Orchidaceae > Phalaenopsis > Phalaenopsis hybrid cultivar. Next base: position 20,247 of record JXCR01020899.1, read on the forward strand.
ACCTTATGAAAAACCTTTAAAGCTAATACATATTTGTTAAAATAATGAAATGTGAGATGTTTTTAACTTTAAGAGGAGGATAATGGAGTTCAAAATCATTAAATGTTATCCAGATATAGTAATTCTCATATGACATGAAAAAAGAGAAAAAAAAAAGGATTGAAAATGATCCTAAAAGAAAAAGAAAAAGAAAAGCAAAAAGAAAAAAAATGTGAGAGAAGCTTGAGGAGACACCTAATAAAAAATTAGCTTTACTTGAATCATCTTAAAAAAAGTAACTTAGTTACATTTCTAACTTGAATTAGAAGTATTAACATCTTTACTAATAAAGTTCTCATGCAATTCTTTTTCTGGTATTTCTTTTAAGCATCTTAAGTATGACTAATTGTAGTTATTTTTGAAATGGATAGAAAATCATAATTTTTAAACTTGACTACTAAATGTTCTTGTACTATAATTTTTAACCTGAGTTGTCAAAAATTTTTCTGAAAGTTTCTCTATAGCATTTTATATAGCAGAAATTATGGAATTCTTTATGTTAAATTTGCTACCACATATTATAAATTTTATATATAGTATAAGGGATAAGTAACATTTAATTTTGGGGGAATTGATCCATGTTTTATAAGCATTTTATATACATTTTTAATGATATTGCACTTTAAAGGAATGTATTTTACATATTTTTCTTTTCAGGTACATGGAATAGACATTTTGGGAAAATGAGGAAAAAAATCGTAAGTTTTGTGTGGCGCTATAGCGCAACCCCTTGGCATCATAGCACTATTGATGAGCCAGAAAAGTGCTATAGCACCCCAAACTGGCGTTATAGCGCCAGTAACTACCTTTCTATAAGATACATCAAATTTGGCCCAATTTTGGAGGGGTGTTTGAAGCAACGATTGGTTATTTTCTGTTTTCTATTTAATGAGAAGGATTTGGCCAAATTTAGAGACCTTTTGGAGCCTCAAAACTTCAATTGGACAAATATAGTGAGTTAGGTTTTTCATATTTTGTGTTCAAGTGTGAGTGTGTTTTAGTGTGAAGAAGTTTGGAGATTGCTTAGAGGAAACTCCAGAAGCTTGCCTCGGGAGAAACCATAAGGTACTTTATATTTGTGCTTGAGTTTATGTTTTAAGACTTGGATTTCAATGCAAATGTTTTGTTTTTGTTTAATTTCCATTAATTCTAAGGAGTTCCCTTTCTATCTTCTTGCATATGGGACTTAATCTGAGAATGATTTAAAGATTGCTTTTTTACTTTTAAAAGTTGTGATGATATTTTCATCGAATCTTCATTTACTTTACAAAATGGACACTTGTGAGGTTAAAATCCGTTAAGAAACATAATGACATGGGAGGGCTATGATTTCACCCAACTAGTGGATACCACACTTCATTAGGCAGAGCCGTGACGATCACCTAAGTGGGAGTGAAAATAAATAGGGAGATAAGTTTTGATGGGTGTAGAATTGGTGAGATCTAGAGTGACAAGCTAGATTCTTATCAATTTGGCTTAAGATTTAATACTGTGATGCTGGGATTCGGTCATTGCGACGGCATAGGCTAGGGGCATCTAGGGGTGATAGACTAGATTGCACTAATGTGGAGTCGAGATGTTAAGGAATCGACCTTAAGTTAGCTAATATTCTTTGCAAGCACCGGGAAGGGGTAAAGAATAAAGTATGCTTCTATTTATCACAATACCTCAATTTTGTCTTAAATCATTTGAATCCTACATAGTATAAAATCTCTCTACATAGGGAAAGATTTTTCATAATATCCAAACTCGTTGTTATATTTTGCTAAGCTTTTACATTTAATTATTACTTTCTTTTTAAGCTCTTTTAGTGGTAATTTTTAACAAGTATGACATTTTAAATATTTTATCTTTTTATATTGCAATTTAAATAGAATTTCTACAAGCTAATTTTAAGAGCTACTACATTCTTTGTGGGATCGATACTAAGATTTTTAAAAAAAATTCTATATTACTTGAAACGATACGTATACTTGCATAGTGACCATAGTGTGAAAATCTATTATATAATTTATAAATCATTGCACGTGTTCACACTAGCCGCTAGATATAAATTGAGATATATTTTCTGGCATAATTGAGGAGATTAAAGATACGCGTAAGTAATGGTTGTCAGGAGGCTTTTCAGGGGTTGCATCACTCTTCCTAATCAAGTTCAATTCTACCAAAATATCTAACTTTTGCCTATTAGCCCCAATTTTTCCCAAAATACCTCAGAAACCCTAAAATACCCAAAATTCTTCAAATTTCCAATTTCCCACAAGAAATCATCCTAGCCCACCTCAAATTATTCAAATTTCCCAAACTCACCCAAATTTCCTAAAATTGATTGATTTTCCCAAAAATTCCTAAAATGACCCTACAACCCAAAAGAAATCCCAATTTGCCCAAAACTCCCCCCAAAACCATTCCAAACTAAATTTTATCATATTTAAGCCCAAAATAAATTCTCTTTCATGAAAATTCTTCATCTATCCTACCATGATTAATTTTAAAAGCCTTCCATAAATAATTCTAAAACCCCATGAACCCAAGCCCAAACTTTTAATTCATTCCTACATGACAAATTATTCCCACCATCCATTTAATCGAACCAAACTATACACCATGACGTACATGATTAAATTCATCCAAATTTGAATTTTCACCAACACGTCACAAAAATCCATAAAATTCCAAATCCTTCTTCATGAAACTTGACCAAGCCACATGTAAGCCATGTAGCTTCCCTCAAGCCACGTTTGAGCCATGCAAGACATAGGAAAGTCCACCATGCCTTAAGTGGAAAAAAGGGACCAACTTTCAAGCTTCCCGAACTTTGTCTCACCCTCCCATATTTCATGCCAAGCTTAGGTTCAAACTCTAATCCCTTGAAGGTGACTTCTTAGACTAAATCCAAAGACCAAGGAGGCCAGACCAACCACCATAGAGAGGGGAACCAAGCCATTTCCAAGGGAAAAACCCAAATCAAACTCAAAAGAGGTCTAAACTTTATTCCTCTTTGAACCACCCTCAACCACTCGACATAACACAATTACTTCCACATTTCTCCACCCCTGACCTCCCTGAGCTACCAAGCCGCCACAGTTGGCCTGACCAGCTACCCTAGTTACTAGAAAAACCATACCCGAAAGGAGCCCCCATGGTCAAAACTCACAATTCCACCCATCGAATGTGCTTAATTCCAATTGGATTCTTGCCTTTATCAGTCCTCCACCTCAGTAACATGTTTCACACCTCAACCTGCCTAATTGGCTACTTTTTCTCTGCCTATAAATGCACCACCACCCTACGACCAAAATCAGGAAGTGCACAAAACCTAGAGAAACTCTGCCAAAATTGTTCCAAACCCTAGTTCCTGTGATCTTGGGCCCATTCCGATCATCTCCAGCCCCCATCCCCAGAACTCAGCCTTATTTTTTAGCTCAAAATCTTGGGCATTCCACGGTCATACCATCAACTCCACAAAAAATTGAAATTGATTCACTCAAACGCTTCTCCAGAACAAAAGAGGAACACCCTAATCAAAATTAGTTCTTCGCGAGCCCTCTGGCATAGCTCAAGAGCAAGCACGAGCCACCCTCCGACCTAGATCATACCCAGGCTCAACCATAGATCAAAAGGACACTTGAAGGAGGTTCGTGGAATCAAGGCAATTTTTTTCTAGCCAACTCAATCGAGGCCTCAGCTCTTGAACAATTGTATAATTCAAAATCCCTAAATCTTGCCTCAGTTTGGACCCTTATGAAGAAAGTTTGTATTTCATGCGTATTTAACCATATAGATAGGTTTGTCTCACTTAGATGAACATGTAGGTACAAATCACACAGATTTGGTTGAGTATTGAGTGAGATCTTAGGGTTAGAACACAGACGGTTCTCGGGTTAGGGCGATCAGGGAAGTTGAACGGATGTAATCCATTTTTTGCGTGTGTCAAACGAATGGCAGAGATCGGATCAGACGGAGAAAAGTTACATGAACTGCGGGCCGAATCAGCACCAACGTGGAAAGTGCAACCAATCAAAACACACAACAGGAGGTTCGGAGAAATCGAGGTTGAGGTGGCGACCGATGTGGATAAGTATAAAAATAAGATATTTTGGATTTAAATAATTACAGAAACTTTAAAAATACATATCTTGGTGTAGACAAATCCTAAAATTAAAATAAAAATAACCTGTGCTCCGTGAACAGAGAAGAAAAATATGAACTAAATATAAAATTTTTTTGCATTATATTTATTTTTAAATTAATTAAATACTTTAAAACAAGTTTAAATCATAATTAACTAAATATTAATAAAAAAATGTGAAATTTGGAGGGCTCATTCTTCATGTGCCTAGGAGTGTTCCATTATTTTTTCCAAAATCAGAGAACATCCCTATTATCAAAAGCTTTATTTTCCTAGGACTTTTAATATTATTTAAATTAAATAATTATAAAAAATAATTATTTGAAAAGTGTACAATCAAGTTTACTAGGTTCATTGTGGTCAAAGGACCTTATAAAAAATAAAAATCAAATTTAATTTAAAATACATCCTTCCAGTTAAAACCAATAAAATTATTAAAAATTAAAATACTAAATAATTCAAAAAATCACCAAAATATCCCAAAATGAAGAAAATGACTTTGTAAAGTCTCCGTGAAACTTTGAAAGTCAACAAAATTATTTTTAATATAAAAAATATATTTTCTAAATAAATAGAAATTTTTGCTTAAAATAATTGTATAAAATAAAATAAAAATAAAAAAAATTATGAAAATTGGTTTGGATGATTCCTTAAGACCAAATTGAAATCAAAATAAAAAGTTAATTTTGGAGTTATCTTCTAATTTAAAAATAATTAAAAAAACTAAAAATTACAAAAATATAAATGTACTTTAAAATATCACAAATTATTCCATAACTACAGAAAACAACTTAAAATTATTTTTTATAAATTTTTAAATATGTAAAAAAGGTATTTTTAGTATTTAAACATATTTTTCCTTATTTTTGAATTAAATAATGATGAAAAAATAATTATTATTATGCAATATAAAATTAACTTCTCTGGGTTCTCTGAGTCAGAGACACTTATGAAAAATATAAAAAAAAAATTTAAAATAAAATGTATTTTCTATTTATTTATCTTTTAAAATTATTAAAAATTATAAATATTAAAGTACAATTAAAAAATTCACAAAATTTATTCCAAGTGGTTATCTGATCTAGGTGAACCTCCTAAAAATTTCTTAAGGACAGAAAAGATGTTTTGATTAACTAAATTGGTTAACTTTGAAATTTCCTATTTTTGAACTAAAATAATTATTAAAAATTAAATAAAAACTAGAAAATATAAATTCTTCTCTGATATGTAAATTAACTTATGAGTAGGGTAACAACAAGTTTTCAAAGTCTTTGGAGTTAAATTTAGAGAGTTATGAAGCAAAGAACCCTATGGGTAAACTAATAGTTATGAATGTTTGAACTCCAAATCAAAATTTAGGTCAAATTAGAGGGTAAATAGGTAATGATTATGATAATTAATTTTCTGAAGTGATTGAAATACAAAGGGTTAAAGGGTGGGAAGCAATTCACTTCATTTTCTACAAAAAGTAAAATTGTAATTAATCAAATTGTTATGGGTTGGAAGATAATTAAGTCTTTGATGATCATGATGTGAGGGGCTTGAGTTGGCAAGATAATAACTCACTAATTTGAACCCTAATCAAGGGTTTAGTGCAATTTAATCTTTCAATGAGGATTAAACACCATAGTATAAAACTTTTTATAAAATTACAACTTTACCCCAAAACCTTTAAAAGCTTGGTAGTGAACCAGGGTTAATCTAAAATCATTTAATAAGGTTTAGAAAGGAAATATAATCAATTACAAACATCTTTAAAACACTACAAGCTGAAGTCCAATAAAAAGGGTACAAAATTTCCTTAATGATTAAATTTACCCTTAAGGGTAGTTATTTATAATCCTTAAATATAATTAGATGCCCCACTCATGGGTTGATTAAAATAATAAAGTTCAATGAGCACATGTTAGAACATCATAACTAAACCTTTACTTAATTTGTGATTGATTAATTTAACGTGTTAATAAAATGAAGCGAACCGGAAATAATCCAAAAAATTCCAAAGTTGTTCAGGGTTATGTTCATAACACCTTTGAAAAGTTTTAAATGTTTCAAAGAGCATTTGAACTTATTATACTATGCTGAAAAAAATCATCCTCTAAATTTATAGGAACCCACCAAGATATGATTCGAGACAGTTTAATTCACAATTCCAATAAAATACCCTAACACTACTTATTCTACATTTAAACTCATTTCTCAAGGATTTGAGCCTTGTATAAGGTATTCAGAGCAAATGTGGATATTTATTTATGCCTCATATGGATCATCAAATGAGTGTAATTCAGAGGTCTAGGTGGCGAGAGTGATGATGAAATTGCTTATGTATGCTAAGAGTGGGATACGAAGTGTGATTTGGAATAATATCTTCTACTTGAAGGATCATCAATAAGGAGAGGGGATACGATCGATGATACTATTCACCAACTTTTGATGGAAGTTGCCCCTAGTATTCTAAGGTTATAGATAGTCCTAGCCTAATTAAGGTGATTAGCTTGTGGACTATCTCATTTTGTTAAAAATACTTATATACATACAATACAAAACAAAAAAAATCCTTTTGTGACATGATTACTTTTCCTGCCAAGTAAACTCTACATGCATGAAGGATTAAAAGAATTTTGATGAAAAATCATAAAGTTCCATGGGCTAATCACTTGAACCGATGTTAGGGATTGCCCTCCTTAGATTATTAGGTTGGAAACATTTATCAAAGTTGAATGATAAAGCATACAATTCAGCTATGAAGACCCCCACCTTTACTAATTTCTTACTCTCAATCTTGATCTTTCATATGTGACTCTGTGTTTTGTTTTACACGCTCATGTTCTTCTTGTGACTTACTTGGTATTCTTTGCAACATATTCTTATATGATTTACTTAATCCCCTGCATGTTATCATAACTATGTTTATCATACTAACCCTTTTGTAGCTGTAGTAGAGGCCTAGGTACACATTACAAAAGTTTGTTTCCTTTTCTTTACTGTGTTTTACCCCATGTTTTACTTATACACATTTTCTTTACATACGTTCTAGACCTCTCGAATAAAAAATAACAGTTTGTTTACCTAGAATAGATCCCTATAACACACAAACAAATACATAACCTTTAATAATGATAAAAAGATGTATTGACTTAACAATAATCAAAATTAAAATATAATACATGAACTTTAAACCTTGGAGCTGCAACTTGACGAGGAGCTTAGAGCGAGTTACAAGTGGAGGTTGTCAACGATCTGTAATAACAAATAATTCTACTGCAACTAAACTTTCCTTAGTCATAAACAACAACAAGCCATAAAATTTTGAGGTTGTCTGCCTAGTATGACATAAATATTCACCTTGACTTTAGGCTTTTGCACAATCATGTTGTGCAATATAAGCCCTAACTAGCCTTAAAATTCCGAGATTGTTGTTCGCTACAACGTAAACCCTCTTATTTTTCTAGGCTATTTACATGATTGAAATCATGTAAATGTAAGCAATAAATAGTAAAATTGGTGGGATGAAACATCAAATAATATCACCTTCAAAATTAAAGCCAAATCATATAATAGTTTTGAAAGTCACCAAGGCTTGCCTCTATATCTGTGACATCCCCTACTTCCCGTTTCTTTGGATTATAAAAATAACTGCTCATATTTGGCTATTTCCCTCAGTTTTCCCCATGCCTAAACTTGAAAACCTAAATGTTGAAATCTTAAAGACCAATACCTCTAATTATTTTAGAGAGTTTTCATTAGTGACTTTGATCATATAAGATGTAATTAACTATAGGGGCATGCCTCTATAAGAAACTTTAGAACCCAAGCAATATATACCCTATGTAATCCTTATATTAGACAGAGAAACTTATTGGCCAACATATAAAAGGTTCGCAGACCAAATGTATATCATAAATTACATGGTTTAAATAATCAAGTCTGCTGTTAAGTAGTATGTCTATCTCTTAGGATGATATATTACTTGTAGTGTTGTGCTCGATTGTCTAAACCATTAAATATATGAAATTAGTTTGGTCTTGTATTTTTCAAAATCAAATTACTATTTTTAAAATTAAAATTATACTTGTATTAAATTAAATCATTTTCAAAGTAACCGACAAATTTCGATTCGGTGCCGACAAGTTGGTTGTTGTTGACAAATGCTTTAGCCATTGCAGTTTCCATTAATTCATTAGAAAATTTCAAATTTCGTTGCACTTTAGCTAATCGAACACCAACCAAAGAAAGTTGAATGCATGAAGCATCGAGGTGATTAATTTCAAGACCTACAACTATAGAGAATCAAGTGTATTTCTAATCAACTTCATGCTTCCAAATTCTTCATTAAATTCATCTTGTAAATTGGTGAAAGTCTCGTGATTAATTTCAAGAGTTGCAACTAGTTGAACCATCTTAAGAAAGTTCCCCATAAAATCAATCTCAATTTATGCAGAGATGTAAGTTGCATGCCCCTTCCTTAACATCAATTGCAGTTTTCTTGTATTGTTTTTATGATGCCCCATTAATATGAATATTCTTTCTCAAATTTAATGTTCTTCCGTCTGCCTCCATCATATCTCTTCTTGCTTTGATTCTTCACTTCAATCCAACCATCTCCATGTTTAACATTTACACAAAAAGGAGAAAAATCAAGGAGGAGAAAACCAACTCCTTTTGTCAATCTGTATAAGCTTAAATGCACCTTCTTCGTGCATAGGATTTGTGGCATGTGTGTAAAAATTACAGTTTAGGTGATATATATGTAAATGCATACGAATTGATTGGTATGTATGTTAATCTTCCTAACAATCGGCTCAAAATACGAGCAAAATTTTATATCGAAAGGAGCAATGCTGAGGATGAGAATACCAACTTCTTTTGCCGATATGTGTAGGATACAGTGTCAGAGGTGGATCTCTTATCGATCAACGCCTTTTACCAGAGTGGAGGCTAAGGGATAGTGGCATTGATGGAATGGTGGAGTGAAGGAGGAGCATTAATCGGAGGAGGAGGACATGCTATGATGGCAGAGCAAGTCGTTGGAGGGAAGACCAAGCAATTTAGTTTAACGAAGCAGAGTGAATGATGTTGTGAGAGGGATACAACATTGGTACGTGCATTTATTTTCAGTAAAATGGGTAGTTTGTGTGTAGTATTATCATGTGTTTAGGTGTTAAATACGTAAGAACATGTGTTTTCTGTGGTATATATATATGTAAATCTTCCTAAATATAATACTATATTTTTTGAAATGATGGGCTTCGTTGAAATTGAAGACGAATTTTGTTATACCAATAAGGTAAGTTAATATAATAGGAGAAACTAAGAGGCTTAAAGAGGAACATTGAGCATTATGAGGCCACAAGCCTAAAAAATGAATGTTGCAACTTGATACATGACAAATAAATATGCCATTTATTAAACATTGGAAACCATCTCCAGAGTTGAAAAGGAGATCGTCAAGTCATGAGAGAGCACACCAAGGATATTAACCTGTAAAAACAACAATATGCTAATACGTAATATTAATGAATAAAAATGTAGATGTTATGCACAATTTTATTTATTTATGTGGCGGGTTCTTAATGTAAATTAATCACATGTGTTGTTTAAGTTATTTATTGTAAAAATTCATTCTTCCTATATTGATGTACAAAATTAATGTGGATAACTTGTATAATTTTATTATATACACTTTTACTCACCTTATCCCAATTAGAGTTATAAAAAAAGGAAAACAAGCATTATCATTTTTGAGAACAAAGTGAGGGAGGGTACGAAAACATATTTAGTTATAACGTCATTTCATGCTATTTTTTACAAAGGGATAAAGTAGCTTTTTGTTACTACATAGAATTTGAAGAATAGTTAGTTAGGTCAAAGAATAATTAAATAAGGTTGGAGAAACAATTGGATGCTCTAGCCAATTTTATTCAATGTTTTCTATATTAAAAGAAAAAAAAAGAGGAAGAAATGAAATTTACAATTAAAAAGAGCTACGACAGGATTACAACCTAAGAAAACCTCTTAGGTTCCTACCTCTCTCCTCCTTCAGTAGGTAAGTTTGGAGGGCAACAACATGATTGCAGGGTTCAAAGTCCCTCAAAACTCCCACATTATCTTCTTTCACCCCACTCCCACCCGAAACTACTGAGGAAGGTAAGTCTTGTTTTTCTCCCACTTTGTACCACCCTCCTTCGTGAGCTTTAGCTTCTCTTATTCAGTATCTCTCACTAAAATCCTCTTACCAAATAACTCATGTTCATGGTGGAGCCGCCATTGCAACGATATGTTGGAGGGCAGGTTGATGTAGATTATGTAATAGAGTAGTAGTTATGTGTAAATTGGGGATAATTGGGTGATTTGTATGTAATATTAAATTTGTAGAGGTTAGATATGAAAATTAATTAAAATTAGTGGTATGTATGTAAATCCCTCTAGATTTTCTGGACATGGTAAATAAATTTGAGAAGCATTGGGTGGAGCGGAGTAGCGGAGGTCCACAAGCTCCTTCAGCCGCTATCTAGGAAGGATAGACGTAGGATTTCCTCAAATGGCCTCCCAAACTCTCCTGAATCTGGGAACGAAGATCGTCGCAGTCGGCCGCAACTATGCCGCCCACGCCAAGGAGCTCGGCAATGCCGTCCCCAAGGTTCTTCTATATTAATCCATAAACCTAGGCATAGCCGTATAATGATAACTCTCTCTCTCTCTCTCGCTCACCCACCCTTAAACCTACACATCGAATTGCTCAATTTTGCTACTGGTGAGGGATTTGCAGGAGCCGGTGCTATTCCTCAAGCCGACCTCGTCCTATCTTCAGAACGGAGGCACCATCGAGGTCCCTCACCCACTGGAATCGCTTGATCACGAGGTCGAGCTCGCCGTTGTCATCGGTCATAAGGCTCGCGATGTTTCCGAAGCTGGGGCCATGGATTTTGTTGGTGGTACTTTTCTTTTCCCCGTCAATATGCTTACTTCTGAAAAGCGCTGAATTTTGATTCATTTTTCTTTTTTTGGCCCAAATTTTGGAGGTTTTATAAATGGAGTTTCTTTGGACTATGAAAATTGCACCTATTTTTAGAGAATTTTATGAATGAATCAGCATGGAACTTTCTCGAATGAATAAAAAAATGTGTAAGCCTGAATTGCATTTGAAAAAGAAAGCTTGGGAGGGCTTATGTACAATCCAATGCATAGAAGGAAAAAAATGCAGGAAATGAGGTGGTTGAGGATTTAAATGGCTGAGGCTATTTTACGGTTAATTGAATGAAGTGAGGGTAAAAGTGTGCAAAAGCGGAAATGTTTGGTTCTTCATGCTGCCTTCATTGGGAGAGAAATGGATTGGGTACTGGAGGAAGGGGGGTGCACTTGAATGAGAGAGATGATAAGAGATTATAATGTGTAGTCTCCCTTTGAACTATCATTAATTAATGCCATGTTCCTTGAAGAAATTTTACATTAGCCGCCTGTTGATAAAGTAAGGTTCAAACTAATAAGGAAACAAGCAAAGAAAAAAGTCATTAAGAGGGATTACCTAAATAAGAAAATTATTCATTAATGGAGTTCGTTTTAAATACAAAAGCTTTCGTTAATTTTCATATAATATTAAAACAAAAACTAACAATCATAGATTTTGAATGATTGTGCCGGGCATTAATTTTCTAGGGGTGTGAAGAACTCTCCCCTATAGAGTTGAATAAGTGCATATCTTTTTGCTTTATGTCCGTGTTCATGATGGAGACAATAGTGAGGTAGGTTTGTGTAGAGCTCTTAGTACTTCCAGAAGTAGATAGGTAGTGTTGTGTTAAGGATGTATTCATGGCCATGATGGAGGAGAAAATAGTGAGTTATGCTTATTAGCATGAGAGAGATGCTAAGAGAGTATAATGTGTTGTGTCCTTTAAATTATCATTCATTAATGCCATTATTTATTGAAAAAATTTTGCATTAGCTGCATATTTATAAAGCAAGCTTCAAAGTAATAAGGAAACAAAAAAATAAAAAAGTCATTAAGAGGGACTGCCCTAATAAGAAAACTCTTCATTAATGGAATCATTTTTAAATAAGAAACCTTTCATGACTTCTCATATAATGTTAAAACTAAAACTAACAATAGTATATTTTGGATGCTTGTGCAGTGCGTTAATTTTATATGTTTGTGAATAACTCTCCTCCGACGAGTTGAATAATCACATATCTTTTGCTTTTGTGTCCCCGATCATGATGGAGATGTTAGTGAGTTAGGTTTGTGTGGAGCTCTTAGTACTCCTTGAAGTAGGTAGGTAGTTTAGTATAAAGGATGCACTGGTGGTCATGAGGAGAAGATAGTGAGACATTCTTATTAGCATGGGAGCTAAATCAAGTTTTGATTGTGTCGGGACTTCTATATATTGGAAGATCCGTAAGTGTTGTCATGGGGAAAAGAAAAACCCAATACTTGTATTATGACTATACCCTAGAGGTTAGGTGAGGGGTGTAATTAAATTGATTTGATGGGCTTAGTAGATTTTAAGCATACCATGTTGATTGAGTTGGGGCTTTTATCTATTTGAAGACCCATAAGTCAACTTACATTCACTGAAAGACTAATAAGTGAGACTTATAACTTTGAGGATCAGAAAAAATTAATGTCTCACCACCTTACCCCATAAGTAAGGTGGCTTAAGTAATTAAATTGGTTTGATTATGGTTTTTATTTAGTGCATAAGGGAGGTAAAAAGATCAAAGTTGTGTCCTTAGCCTTGTTGTCTGATCAACTGAGTCGATATTAAATATGTTTTAGTTAGAATCCTGAGGGTATTATGATAATTTAGTGTTTGAGAAGATGGTGATTTGCTATCTTCAGTAGGACTTTATATTCCTCTTGGATCACCCCGAGGATCTACCAAGACCAAATCCTTGGGTAGATCCTCATGTTTAGTTAAAGTCATTTAGATTTAAATATCGTAGTTACATAGATACATTCATCGATTTGTCTGAACCTTTTTCGATGTTTGTACAACATTTATGAATAGGGTTGTAAATGAGCTCAAGCTCAGCTCGTTCGAAATAAAACATTTTCGAAATTGGCTTGTGTTCGAAATTGACCCGTGAATAGTGTATTCGTGATCGGCTCGAAATTGGCTTGTTTGAANAGCTCGTTCGAAATAAAACATTTTTGAAATTGGCTTGTGTTCGAAATTGACCCGTGAATAGTGTATTCGTGATCGGCTCGAAATTGGCTTGTTTGAATTAAAAAAAATATAAAAAAAATTAATAATAGAAAATTTACATTATAAAAAAAACAACTATAATGAAATTATGAAAAACATTTATTGCTTTAATAAATTGTTTACAATTTTTAGAAAGCAAACATGACATTTACACATAATTTTACATCAAAAAGTATAATAAAAATAAAAAAACGCGTTATTACTAATTACAAAAAAAAACTAATCACAACACTTAAAGTCTAAAATAAAATAAAAAATACAAAGCACAATTAAAATATTCATTTTGGCCTCTTGCATTTCTTAAAAGTTGAANAAAAAACTAATCACAACACTAAAAGTCTAAAATAAAATAAAAAATACAAAGCACAATTAAAATACTCATTTTGGCCTCTTGCATTTCTTAAAAGTTGAAACATTTCATCAAGATCATTTCTTGAAAGTCCAAACTTCCAATCCAGCATACGCATCACGAGCGAAATCTCTTATATCCTGCATCATAATTTTAAAATGAAGAATTGTGTTAACTTTTAAGAAAGATAAATAAAAGAAAAGCTCAATTCAGTTATACTCACTCACTGTGTATTCTCAATATATCCTCTCAAAATGAACTAGCCAGTCCAAAAACTATTTTTGTCATTGCTATGAGTTAAACAACCATTTGAACTAATGATAAAATATATNAAAATCTCTTATATCCTGCATCATAATTTTAAAACGAAGAATTGTGTTAACTTTTAAGAAAGATAAATAAAAGAAAAGCTCAATTCAGTTATACTCATTCACTGTGTATTCTCAGTATATCCTCTCAAAATGAACTAGCCAGCCCAAAAACTATTTTTGTCATTGCTATGAGTTAAACAACCATTTGAACTAATGATAAAATATATATGAAAAAATATAACCGGATATAAGTGACACTCTGTTAGGCATGCGTTCAGCTTCAGGCTTTCAGCCATAATTATCCATTTTGAAGAATATCAATAAGCAACAAAAGTATTAATGTGCATAAACCAATCCTGGACAGATGCTACCAGCAAGCAATGAAGGGAGACAACTCCAAATCTAAACAAAATGACTGACAACTCCAAATCTAAACAAAATGACTGACAAACGGACATATAAAAAATTAACACCCAAGATTCTCAATTATCATATATATAAGTCAATTAAACTTTTGGTTAGAGCTACCAACATCCCAAGTGAATGACAAATAAGACAAAAATTTAACACCAAATATTTCAATCAAATAGTCCACAAGTCATTCAAATTTTTGGCTAGAATCATCAACAACCGAAGAATGAAATGGTAACTCTAAACAATTATTAATAAATAGTAGCACCAGTATTAAAACCTTCATAAATCATAAGGTTAAGGGGTATAGTATCATTTTGTTAGCACCAATATAATAAAAGATCTTGTAACAAATTTATACATCGTTGCCCATATTACTAATACTTGTNGGGTATAGTATCATTTGTTAGCACCAATATAATAAAAGATCTTGTAACAAATTTATACATCGTTGCCCATATTACTAATACTTGTAACTTATAAGCCAGTTCGATAATTCATATAAAATCACAATAATTTGAATATTATTAAGTGTCAAGCAGAAAATTTTGAATATTAAGTAATGACCATGGGCAAAACAGTATGCTCAAATCTGAATACTCAATCAATAGAAAAAAATTTCGAGAATGGCATTTAAGCAATACTTCATGGCACCAGCCGCGCCAAAGTTTGACATAAAACTTAAATGTTAGGTGTTAGATGTGTAAATATGAAAAATTCGTGCGTTATGCATGCAAAACCCTATTAGGCATCAACAAATTTTGAGTGTTAGATATGTTAATACAAAGAATTCAAAAAAATACAAGCCTGACATGAATTTCATATAGCAAATATGGTTTCAAAGGTGAAGANATTTAGAATCCGTGGCTAGGCTGGGAGGATACCGGCTATCACTTCGGAGCTCCCACGTTCCCCTTGCCTGAGGGCTAACATCACCATTTTAGTACTCAAACAATAGGACCGAAATAAGGTTTTTAGTCTGTCACCCTAAAATCTCCAATTCTACGCCCATCAAAGTATATTTCCCTATTTATTTGCATTCAACTCCCATGAACTTAACAATTCATGGAACTGAATGTGATTCTAATTGTTGAGAATTACACAGTTTTCTCGGGTCTTAATGCAATTACAACAAATTTTTAACACTACAACAAGCCTTTATTGTAATGTAAATAAAGTGCAAGTAAAAACCATCACATTTATAATTAAATCCGCTGATCTTTATTGTAATGTAAATAAAGTGCAAGTAAAAACCATCACATTTATAATTAAATCCACTTCCATTTATTGTAATGTAAATAAAGTGCAAGTAAAAACCATCACATTGATAATTAAATCTGCTTCTTCGCATCACAAAATCCTAAACATGAATTCTACTCATTACAAAAGAAAAGTAAAATGAAAACAACTGCATAATCTTCTCATACCATTATTTCCAAACAAGAAGAGAGAGTAAGAGAAGCCCATCACATTTCCTAAACTGAATTCTACTCATTACAAAAGAAAAGTAAAATGAAAACAATGGCATAATCTTCTCCACCATTATTTCCAAACAAGAAGAGAGAGTAAGAGAAACACTTCACAAAGCACGAAGAAAACACAACGGAAATCTTCATTTCATCAAAGCAAATCCACTAGATAAGTGTTTACAAAATCATAAGATAATGAAGAACACAGTACTTAGCTTTTTCCCTTTGAAAGAAAGACAAATATCTCTCCCACAAAGTCTCCCGCCGATCTATGCAATACTAGAACATTCCTTACAAATTCTCTCAAAATGTCCTTTCCAATCTCTCCAAAAGGGTAGAAATCTATATTTGTACTCCTATTCTAAAAACCCTAAAGTTTCTCCACACTTTTCCTAACATTCCTCTCACACATAACCCTATTTTTCTAACCTAAATTCATTCTTTTAAAGTGTAGGGATGAAGTTTGAAGAGTTTCCACAAGAGTCTTTTCAAAAAGCGTCCAAATATGTTGAATTTCGGCCCATAACCGCCAAAAGTGGGTCCATAGTCGTCCCGGGCACTGTCGGCGGGCTCACGGAAGCTGCTTGCGAGCTTTTCTGTCATTTTTTGGTCTTCTCAGGTAAATCTCATTGTCGGCTCCGTTTTGGAGTCGTCGGCGAGCAGACTGCGCAGCTCCACCGTTTGGCTCCGTTTTAGCTCCATTTCGCCCCATTTCAGTTGCGTTGTGTTCCTAACAGATAGCCCTA
>JXCR01020906.1:16455-36291 GCA_002079205.1 Phalaenopsis hybrid cultivar
CAGTGTTGCGTTCTAGCACACGATGCCAACTCATTCTTACTTAGGGACCGAGGCACGTGTTGTGGGACTATAAAGGAGGTCCGTGTGCATGAAAAGAAGTATTGGCATCAATATGACCCACAAATGTCACTAGCATCTAAACGGAAGTGCATTGCATATGGTGTCTCCTAGTTGAAGTCTTACGAGAAAATTTATCCCATTCATAATTTAGAGTTTCTAACCATTATATTTGTATTAAAATGCTTTAATATATTATTTGTTTGAAGTTAAATGGAGTATCTACATGGATCATTAAGACTATACGTATTTTCTCATTTAGAAGGAACATAATGTCACAAATTGGTTTCCTAAAGGAAAAAAAATGTGCAAGTAATAATAAAAGAATTAAAAATAATTATTTTTTTTCCATAAATAAGGATGCAACACTTAGAACTGAAAGAAAATTAGACAACCGAAGAAAACTAAAATGAAAATACGAAAACAACTGGTCGACTCTTAAAGAAAATATAATAACTTAAATGAAACTGAATAATACCAAAAGTAAATCTGAACATGAAAAGTCTATTTCGATGGAAACGGTCCGGTAAATGTTTGCTTGAAAATTGTTATATAAAAATATCAACTAGCGAGATTGAAATTCAAACTCAGTAAATAACAAATATTTATTAAAACATTAACATCAAGGAAAATAAGGCATACAATATGACTAATAAAGAGAGACGATTTATTATATGTATAAAATAATTCACAAGGCTACCACATGCTTATGATCTTGAATATGAGCGACTTGAACACATGCACATTTATGTAGATATTTACATGCTATAATATTATATATTTTTGCACAGATATGACTCATCAATCATTTACACTATTGATAACATATAATTTAAGTATATACACATAATTATATTTATATCTAGTCAGTTTACTAGGACACCCTGAAATAAGAAAATGTAAACACCAGTCCTATGAAAATCAATTAATTTCTATGAAGAACACATCACTCCGGCTAGTCATAACAAAGTAATTTAATAACGACAAAATAATATTATAATTATATATATATATTTCATGCATCACAATTAAATCACGAGAATTAACTAACAACTATTCATTGTATTGCAAATAATTTTGAAAACTGAAACAATGAGATTTATCACATCAGACTATGAAAGAATTAATAAGTAATAAGATGATGAAATGCAAAAAATTAAATGCATGACTAAGTAACTAACAAGGTTAATTACACATTAAAATTATTATGTACAAAAAAAGAAATTGCTGCAATTATATGAATAAAGTTCCTAGGGGAAAGAATGACAAGCCTACAATTAGATATGAACCTAATGCAATTAGCAAGGACAACACTCATTACTATAAATGATATGTTTTTCTCTTAATAAAATCCAACTACTTACCTTGAGACAACAAACATGATTTGGTTCTTACACTTAAATTGAAATAGAGAATATGGTTGTTGTTGATCAATGATTATGATCTCAACCTTATACATTGGTTTAACTAAGGTAATGTGGTGGATGACACCTTGATTGGGAAGTTAAACAATGCATCATTTTATATGATTAAATTTAAAAAGGTTTCAATTCGAGAGATAAAGCGATTGGAACTCAATGTAAGATAATTTATGTGAATGCAAGAATTTTTTTACAGATAATTATTCATACTTTATTTTTTATAAGAGATGGTTAAGGAGACACAAAAATTAGATGATGAGTGTACAAGTTAATTAATCATACTCAACTTGGAAGGAAAACTAAGTTATAATATTGTAAAAGACAACTTTAGTTTCATGCTTGTTATTTAAGAAGAGAGATGTTACACGAGGCTAAATAATTTGCTATACCAACTCGGAATACCACTTGGGAAGTTACATCCAAACTGGATCTACTCGGGGAATGACGACCATTAAGGAAATCAAGCCAAACCTCAGGAAAATTTCGCACACTTTCTTAGTAGTCATTACGGAGTATGAAGATGCTTCACCCCCAACTTAAGGGAAGCATAAAGACTATACTGACTCGGAATACCATTGGGGAAGTTACATCCGAACTGAGTCTAGTCGAGGAATGAAAATTATTGAGGAAATTACGCACCTCAGGAAAATATTATCCACTCCCCAACCTAAGGGAAGCTGAAAGACTATATCAACCCAGAATACCACTGGGGAAGTTACATCCGTACTAAATCTAGTTAAAGAATGACAACTGTTGAGGAAATTACACCAAACCTCAGGAAAAATATTGCCCTCTTTCTTAGAAGTCATCACGGAGTATGAAGAGACTTCGCCCATAACATAAGGGAAGATGAAAGACTATACCGACTTGGAATATCATCAGGAAGTTACAATCGAACTTGATCTAGTCGAGAAATGACAACTGCTAAGGAAATTACGACAAACCTCAAGAAAATATTGTCCGCTTTTTTATGGGCATTACAGAGTATGAAGAGACTTCTCCCCCAGTCTAAGGGAAGTAGAAAGACTATACCAACTCGGAATACCATTGAGGAAGTTACATCTGGATTTAGTTAAGGAAGTTACACTAAACCTCAAGAAAATATCTTTGTCACATGTTGACCTCACTTTTGATGAGGTCTAGTCTTCTTCTCTTAGGAGCCTAGGAACTAGCCACTAAACTTTCCTGTTGAATATCCTAGAGTGATGTAACTCACCTCTCTTAGAAGTTTAAAACCACTTCTTTGCTCTCTTTGGAGTTTCACATGTATGATTTTAACTTCTAGTACTTAAAATGTTGGAACCAACACGAGGAAGCTCAAAAAGAGTTCCTATAGGACTTACAAGCCTTAAGATAGCCTTGGATTTAACCTAGTTACCCTTTGAGTTTAAGTTTGATAGATTCAATAATGTCATTCGAGTTTAAGGGCATATTTTGGTTAATATGATTCTATTTAAAAAAGTACATTATCCATATAAATAATTACATAAGGCACCATAATTTCACAAAAGACACGTAGAGTTAAAATAAATTCACAAAAGACACCATAATTTTTATGTGAAAAAATGCAATAGTTATAGGTTTTGGCATTGATAAAATAATTTATATCTAAATAAACAGAGGTATTTACATACATACGACATAATTCATATTAAAAATTTAAGAATATTGTTATTTAAATACTTCACGTATAGAGACATTAAATAGACTATATATCAAAGATATGTCCACATCAAAGCAAAATATTTCATTTTAGTTTTTGTTCAACATCAAGGCTTTCATATATTTACATGCCTAACATCTAAATTTTGATATTTAAGTTTATGACACACAAATCTTTAGCATCTTTCCATGCATGTTTATAAAGATTAGTGTTATAAATGTAAATATCAAACTTTAGGTGTTAGATATATAAATACAAATGATGAGTGCGGTATGTATGTAAATTTCCCAAATAAACAATGAAAATTTTATTATTCCTATAAAACTGAGAAAAAAAAAATGAATATAGAGCATTATCAAGGTCTCCTATAGTTGTTTTAGAGAACAGTGTAGGAGTAGTTATGGATGACAAAGATGGTCAAAAGATGAATGAAGGTAAGTAGATGTTTATGTGACAAACCTTGAAGTATATGCCATTCATTAGGCATTTAAGTGGCATGATAACATCAATATTAAGCGGTTTAGACTGGTTGATTCCTCATATTGATATAACACAAATTTTTGTTTTAAACACGTAAGTTTTAGAGATCAATTTGCCCATCAATCTGTGACATAATAGATTCAAATTTATTTCAAATATTTGATTCAGGCTCAATTACACTTTCATCAAAGTACTTTTAATGTCACTAGATTCACTTTTTAAAAATGTTTGTTTCAACTATAAATCTGTTGAAATACAAGTTAGCTAGTTTTTATATTAATTTTTTTCTTATAAAAGAATTTTTGCTCGTATTAAATATTTTTCATAATTTGAATAAATAATTTTAAAATTTTTAATATATTATTTTGAGAAAATATGAGCTCAAAAAAAAAAAAAAATCAAACTCAATATCACAAGATGAGAAATTAATTACACCGTGAGCTATTTTTTATATATTTTAGCACACATTCTCGTTGAAAACCAAGACCTTTGTGAGATAGACAGAACGAGAGTGAGTGGCGTGCGGACGGAGGAAAGGTTTAGGGAGCGAGAAGCTCTGCTGCGCGCGCATTCCTTATGCGATACACGCAGCCTGCTTTCTATTTCTTGATCATCGTACCCATCCTAGTCACGAGTCGGATTTCTGGCGTATGGAGGAATGCGTCTCGAAGCGTCCCACCCAGTGGCAAGCGAGAAATTGATCAACCAAAGATAGATTTCTGATTCTTCTTTCTTCCACCTTTACCGAGGTAATGGCTGCGGTTTCCATTCTTGATTGACTCCGGCATTTCAAATTTTTTTTTTCTGCTTTTTACCGAGGTATTTTGATGGCATATTTAATTTGTTCCTTTGCTATAGTTGCTGCAGTCTTGCTATCAAATGGTATTTGGAAGTTAGGTTTTTAAACAATTTTTATATTTTCTTTGTATTAGATAAAACCCGTTAATTGTTTTGACCTTCATCATTGTATTTATCTTAGGATTGAAGAGGCAGTGGTGGTAATGCATGACATGGTTAACTTATGATATGGGTCTGAAAAGTATATTGGTGAATTTCTAGAACGAGTTGTTACAATAGATGAGTGTGATGTATCTTGATTCCTCGGACATATTATGGGGAAAAAAAGTGTATTTTATTATACTTATTTACTAGAAATTAAATAGAAAGGAAATATATCCATGGACAATAGGTAATTCTATAGTTTATAGAATGCTGTAAAAGTTAATAATAGAAATGAAGTAGGATATTGTGATTGCTATTAGTGTATATAGTCCTTAGGTTATATTAGATGTTAGTTTGAAATATCAATTTTGGGAAAAGATGATCATTGATGAGCTATTAAAACTTATACACGAGGAAGAGTATAATTGTGAAGGGTTTGGGGCTGATTTAAATAGCGAACATAACATAAATAGCCTGTTATCTTAGGAGAATGGGGTACTATAGAATCCAAATTCATATTCTATCGATTTTGCATGATTAACTACAAGACAAAGATAGAAGATTTTCTAGCATGAGTCATGTCTGCGTAGAATGGACAAAAAACTGCATATTGATGTTCTATATGTAATTTAGGATAAATTTAAGAGGGAAATTTGAATTCAGCTGCTATGGCCTATGTTTTAATTAACATAGCTAAATAGGAAGCATATCCATCCAAGGTAAATACATGTTAAGAAGTTTTGAAGAGTTCAATACTTGGTAGGGCATTTAACTATTCCAATACGGTATATTTTTTAAAGGCTGGCAGACAGGACCAGAAGGAAACTTAGGCAGGTTAATAGATTTTTTAATTAATTAAAGATTGAGTTTGGCAAGTCCCAACAACTATAATGCTTAGCTAAAAACATTTGGTCAAATATATTTTGAATGATATCAAATTATGTTAGGATGGACACACAAACTATTCAATTTAAATTTGATCTTTGTGTCGTAATGTGAATCTGCAACATGAACTTTGAAGTAGTCTACCGTCTCAAAGTAAGAAGACATATGAAGTCCATATTGAGTGACATCAACTTATGAAACTTTAAGGTGTGTTTTCTTTTTATTTATTTTAAGAAAATTGTTATCTTGTAAAACCTAACGTGCTTTCATGAAATGCCTAAAAGGATAAAGGGATGAAATACCCATACATATTTCACCATTTCAATTGCCATGCTTGTGCGATAATAATCTTGATGTAGTAATATGTGAACTTCGTTTCTTCCTACTTCTTTGAAACTTGCATATTACATTTCATTTTAAAAGCAACAAAACAATGAAAGTGGACACTACTTGTTCATCTCTTGTCACTTTAGCATGCAATAGTAAACTTCAGCAAATAGCCTGGGGGTTGATGATAATAAGATAATTTAAAAACTTGTGAGACAACCCAAGGCATGCATGGTCCTTCTTCTCCTCTTTATATATAACATGTTGGTAATAATTATTATTCCAACTACACATGAAGTGTATTTTCTCATCAAAGTCAACTGGGTTTACAACGATGTAGTTTGTGATAGGATTGGCTATGAGAGGGCTTATGTTTAATATAGAGTATGAGATAGAAATGCAATAGTAGAAGCTTTAATTGATTTCATAGAAGCGTAAGATGTCTAATAAGCGAACACATTCTCTATGAAGCATGAAAAATTAATTACTTGTAAAGCAGAGCCATAAAATCATTAATAGGTTTATTTTTTACTTTTAAATATTTTTTTTAATATAATAAGGTACTTCTATGAGAAAGTTTATTTTTTTAACATTAAATTGTAGTTATAGATGTATATCTTCGGTGTATAAAGAAATTTATCAAAAGATATAATCCTCCAAGGATAAGCTTGTGGAACTTGTTAATCTTTCAAGGTACGTTGCCCAGAGAGGTGAATTGAAATTCTATGATTGGTGAATTGATGTGGTGTGCGATGACTATTCGTGGAGTAAGGAGGCCCACAAAAGTTATTTAAAAAAAGTAAATGTATTTTTAAAGGTGGCAAAATATGAAGACAATTGATGCTTGTAATCTAGAGAGGTAGACNCGGGGCAAGCCGTTTTTGCAACTTTGATTGTTACATTTTAGATTATATAAACTTTTTAGTATGTTGGCAAACTTATAAAATTTGATAAAAATAATTATACTATATTGATAGCACTATTCAAATATCATTAATCTTATTTGTCATTATATTTTATTATTCATGTCATTATCCTATAAATTTTACTTATTTTGCGTATTTGCAAATTCTTATACACTATTGTGTTCAGATACAATTTTTTTTGTGCATTTAAGTACTTGTTTATTTACATTGATGTAGTATAAAATAATTATATCAGAAAATATTACTTGATTGACAATCACTTTATATAATTTAATATGTATGAATTTATTGGGACGAATGAGGGCCTAAATAAAATGTGTTTTTACACAAAAGTATAGGAGTATGAATTACACATATTCTTACAATTGGATATAACAATTTGACTAAATGAATTACATGATGCAATGGGATGTATAAGTGCATGAACATGCATGCAATTGTGTACAAAAATATAAGAGTATAAGGAGATATAAGAGTTTGATGATATATAAAAATTGCTTTTAAGATATAATGGTATAAGAGACCGAAAAGAAAATTGATAGATAAATTTCTTACCACAAATCTCATATGTTTTTTACACTATATTTTATACTAATACTTTATANAAATTTAATATGTATGAATTTATTGCGACGAAAGAGGGCCTGAATAAAATGTGTTTTTACACAAAAGTATAGGAGTATGAATTACACATATTCTTACAATTGGATATAACAATTTGACTAAATGAATTACATGATGCAATGGGATGTATAAGTGCATGAATATGCATGCAATTGCATACAAAAATATAAGAGTATAAGGAGATATAAAAGTTTGATGATATATAAAAATTGCTTTTAAGATATAATGGTATGGCGATAGATGTGAAGTATTTGGGAGGTATAAGAGACCGAAAAGGAAATTGATAGATAAATTTCTTACCACAAATCTCATATGTTTTTTACACTATATTTTATACTAATACTTTATAATTAATATAATTAATTATTTGATAAAAATGTATTTAGTATCATTGTATTTTTGGGAAACTTTGTTCGTTTCTAGCATGGTCTTTGTTCACAGTGTGACAATATAAGTTAAAATGCATATTCATTTTTCTACTGTATATTACAAATTTAAAATGAGTTTTATATAACCTATTTAGTTGTTGATCCTCATTCCTGCCTTATTTGCATATATGTATTTGAAGAAAGGAAAATATAAATGACCGAGTTGATTAGACATAGAGATTGCATGTTATATAGTTACATTTTTTGTTATATAATAGTTGTATTTTTGTAATNTCTGCCTAATTTGCATATATGTATTTGAAGAAAGGAAAATATAAATGACCAAGTTGATTAGACATAGAGATTGCATGTTATATAGTTACATTTTTTGTTATATAATAGTTGTATTTTTGTAATCATGATAAATTATGAGATGTCTACCATGATTGTTATATATAAATATTTATGAACATATAGTTTACAATATGATAAAAAGGATGTTAAGTATTATGTTTTATAATATTTTGATGATATTAATGATTATATGTTTTATATGTATATGTAAGAAAATTGAATTTATTTCAAATAGATCTTAGGTAATGTTTGTTATGCATCTACCATAAAATTGGCCACTCTAACATGAGGGTCATGTCATTTCAGGACTTGATATTTTTTTAGTTTGATATTAGACATACATGTTAAGAGATTATAATGGAATGTGAGTGATATATTTCTTATCTGTGTGGTAGATGAGAGTAAAATCCATATTACTGAGGATGCTCAACTGATGAGAAAATTTCTAAATATATTTTTCGAGTATCCAATGACTTTTTCTTGTAACAAAAGATGTATACTTTGATATTGATATGGTATTTGGTACATCTAGTATTACAAAGTGCTCTTAAAAGATAGTAACCAAATAACTATTTGAGTCGAAGATCTATAAAAGTTATTACATTTTATTAAGTACATCATATCTTCATGGGGTACTTATATCATTTGCAGAAAATAAAGATGACACTGTAAGTGTATTAGTTGTGCACAAATGAATAAGATAACTATAAAGTGTCTCCTCCCCAAGATAGATGTTTTTTTATAATTAACTTGAGAGTGCATAATTAAATTAAAATATATATTTGAGATTTGAGTATCGTCAGAAGGTTCATTGAGATAGATACGACGAAGATAGTTTTCAGTACTTGTTATAGTTACTATGAGTTTAGAGACATTCTTTTTCATGCGACTGATGCCTCTAGTTTTTGAGAATTTAATATGTTGAGGACACATATTAATCATTTTATCATTATTTTTTTAATGTTATGAGATTAGTATCAAAAACTTTGAGACACTAGTAAATATGGTAATGTTATATTAGTGCTTTAAATAATTATACGAATCATTAGATAAAAATAATTTATAGTACCCGTTGTGAGCTGAGCATACGAGTCATGTTTTTTGATATGACTAATACCTCAATTTAATTTATGAACTTAATAAATTATGTGTCAATGACATATTTTAATAATCTTATCAAAATTTATTAATGAATGTCCATTAAATAATCATACAACTCATTTGAATTTAGTACTAAAAACTATGCGACAATACATAAAACAATATTTTTTTAAAATGTAAGTCATAGCGAGCTTTAAGCAAAGCGGCATGTGGCATCACTTTTTTTTTTTCTTTTGCAAAAGATGCAAACAATAGTTTGTTAGTAAAAATTAACTTTATTATCAAATATTAATAATTTTTTTAGAAATTAATAATTATTTGGAGTAGATTATAATCACTCTAATATCATTTACTAAAAAAATGGTGCATTTTTACTGGATTTTGAGCGTGGGCCAATTCTTGGAATTAAAGTATTGTTTTGATCAACATGTACTATGACTATTTTGGACGTCTGAGTTGGGCATTGCACTTGCTCTTGCACTCCTTTGTTGGATTTTCTTTTGTTTTTTTCTCCTTTTAGATGCCCCTTCTCAAACAACACCTATTCCAAAAGAGGTTGAGTGAGAAGAAATGAATTAAATTAGGAAAAAATTAAAAACTACGAAAGGGTGAATAAGAAGCTGTCTTGTAAAGTGATCCGCATACCTTTTTTGGGCTTCGACACGAACAAAATTGTGGGTGTCGTAGCCTTCCCATCACTTGCCTCTTTCACTTCGATCCTTTGAGAGCCATCTCTTTCATGGTAAACTGAGAAGGGGAGAAATGTGAGGGAAATGAATATAATATAAATAGA
Source organism: Phalaenopsis hybrid cultivar (assembly GCA_002079205.1). Taxonomy (NCBI): domain Eukaryota; kingdom Viridiplantae; phylum Streptophyta; class Magnoliopsida; order Asparagales; family Orchidaceae; genus Phalaenopsis; species Phalaenopsis hybrid cultivar. The sequence goes on from JXCR01020906.1 coordinate 26,397, forward strand.
TTTGGAAACAAATAGAAATTTGTTCGATGAACCCTATTTATAAAGGTTTTGGTGTCATGTTGCTTGCCTCTGACATGGTTAGACTGCATAAGGCAACAGTCTGACTTCTTACATGTTATAAACAATCACATGAACTAATTAATGTGACATCGTGGTGCTTGACCTCAATGTTGTGACGCTAAGGCCATGCTTGGTCAAATCTGGTTCACATCTTTTATCTTGCATCTGAAAGGTGGGGTGATCAACATTAATCTAATTAATTAGGCACTGTGACACTTGGTCTCGACGCCGCAACACTTAGAACAGAGTTGGTCAAATGTGATCAACACATCTTACACCCAATTGAGGCTAACCATTAATATAATTGATGGAGCAATGCGGTGTCACAGACAGCACTGCGGCGTGAGTTTTATTTTCCCAAATTAAGCCGTCATATGTGGTATTGCACGTGGTCGTGCTAATGCATTTAAAGTCTGGGTGCGGAAGACAACACTGTGATGTCATTTGAAGAACATTTAATGTCGCAGTGTTGCGTTCTAGCACACGATGCCAACTCATTCTTACTTAGGGACCGAGGCACGTGTTGTGGGACTATAAAGGAGGTCCGTGTGCATGAAAAGAAGTATTGGCATCAATATGACCCACAAATGTCACTAGCATCTAAACGGAAGTGCATTGCATATGGTGTCTCCTAGTTGAAGTCTTACGAGAAAATTTATCCCATTCATAAGTTAGAGTTTGTAACCATTATATTTGTATTAAAATGTTTTAATATATTATTTGTTTGAAGTGAAATGGAGTATTTATATGGATCATTAAAACTATTGTATTTTCTCATTTAGAAGGAACATAATGTCACAAATTGGTTTCCTAAAGGAAAAAATGTGCAAGTAATAATAAAAGAATTAAAAATAACTGTTTTTTTCCATAAATAAGGATGCAACTCTTACAACTCAAAAAAATTAGACAACCGAAGAAAACTAAAATGAAAATACGAAAACAACTGGTCGATTCTTAAAGAAAATATAATAACTTATATGAAACTGAATAATACCAAAAGTAAATCTGAACATGGAAAGTCTATTTCAATGGAAACGGTCTGATAAGTGTTTGTGTGAAAATTGTTATATAAAAATATCAACTACTGAGATTGAAATTCAAACTCAGTAAATAACAAATATTTATTAGAACATTAACATCAAGGAAAATTAGGCATAAAATATAACTAACAAATAGAGACGATTTATTATATGTATAAAATAATTCACAAGGCTATCACATGCTTATGATCCTGAATATGAGTGACTTGAACACATGCACATTTATGTAGATATTTAAATGCTATAATATCATATATTTTTGCACAGATATGACTCATCAATCATTTACACTATTGATAATATATAGTTTAAGTATATACACATAATTATATTTATATCTAGTGAGATTACTATGACACCCAGAAATAAGAAAATATAAACTCCAGTCCTATGAAAATCAATTAATTTCTATGAAGAACACATCAGTCCGGCTAGTCATAACAAAGTGATTTAATAACGACAGAATAATATTATAATTATATATATATTTCATGCATCACAATTAACTTACGAGAATTAACTAAAAAATATTCATTGTATTATAAATAATTTTGAAACCTGAAACAATGAGATTTATCACATTAGACTATGAAAGAATTAATAAGTAATAAGATGACAAAATGCAAAAAAATTAAATACATGACTAAGTAACAAACAAGGTTAATTACACATTAAAGTTATTATGTACAAAATAGAAACTGTTGTAATTATATGAATAAAGTTCAAGGGGGTAAGAATGACAAGCCTACAATTAGATATGAACCTAATACAATTAGCAAGGACAACACTCATTACTATAAATGATATGTTTTTATCTTAATAAAATCCAACTACTTACCTCGAGACAACAAACATGATTCAGTTACACTTAAATTGAAATAGAGAATATGGTTGTTGTTGATCAATGATTATGATCTCAACCTTATACATTGGTTTAACTAAGGTAATGTGGTGGATGACACCTTGATTGGGAAGTTAAACAATGCATCATTTATATGATTAAATTTAATAAGATTTCAATTCGAGAAATAAAGAGATTGAAACTCAATGTAAGATAATTTATGTGAATGCAAGAATTTTTTTACAAATAATTATTCATACTTTATTTTTTATAAGAGATGGTTAAGGAGACAAAAAAATTAGATGATGAGTGTACAAGTTAATTAATCATACTCAACTTGGAAGGAAAACTAAGTTATAATCTTGTAAAAGACAACTTTAGTTTCGTGCTTGTTATTTAAGAAGAGGGATGTTACATGAGGCTAAATAATTTACTATACCAACTCGGAATACCACATGAGAAGTTACATCCAAACTGGATATAGTCGGGGAATGATGACCATTAAGGAAATCAAGCCAAACCTCAGGAAAATTTTGCACGCTTTCTTAGGAGTCATTATGGAGTATGAAGAGGCTTCACCCCCAACTTAAGGGAAGCATAAAGACTATACCAACTCGGAATACCATTGGGGAAGTTACATCTGAACTGAGTCTAGTCGAGGAATGAAAATTATTGAGGAAATTACGCACCTCAGGAAAATATTATTCACTCCCCCAACCTAAGGGAAACTGAAAGACTATATTAACCCAGAGTACCAATGGGGAAGTTACATCCGTACTAAATCTAGTTAAGGAATGACAACCGTTGAGGAAATTACACCAAACCTCAGGAAAATATTGCCTGCTTTCTTAGGAGTCATTACAGAGTATGTAGAGACATCACCCATAACCTAAGGGAAGCAGAAAGACTATATCGACTTGGAATACCACTAGGAAGTTACGATTGAACTTGATCTAGTCGATAAATGACAACTGTTGAGGAAATTACGACAAACCTCAAGAAAATATTGTCCGCTTTCTTATGTGCATTACAGAGTATGAAGAGATTTCTCCCCCAATCTAAGGGAAGTAGAAAGACTATACCAAATCGGAATACCATTGAGGAAGTTACATATGAGCTAGATTTCGTTAAGGAAGTTACCCTAAACCTCAAGAAAATATCTTTGTCACATGTTGACCTCACTTTTGATGAGGTCTAGACTTCTTCTCTTAGGAGCCTAGGAACTAGCCATTGAACTTTCCTGTTGAATATCCTAGAGTGATGTAACCCACCTCCCTCAGGAGTTCAAAACCACTTCTTTGCTCTCTCTGGAGTTTCACATGTATGATTTTAACTTCTAGTACTTAAAATGTTGGAACCAACACGAGGAAGCTCAAAAAGAGTTCCTATAGGACTTACAAGCCTTAAGATAGCCTTGGATTTAACCTAGTTACCCTTTGAGTTTAAGTTTGATAGATTCAATAATGTCATTCGAGTTTAAGGGCATATTTTGGTTAATATGATTCTATTTAAAAAAGTACATTATCCATATAAATAATTACATAAGGCACCATAATTTCACAAAAGACACGTAGAGTTAAAATAAATTCACAAAAGACACCATAATTTTTATGTGAAAAAATGCAATAGTTATAGGTTTTGGCATTGATAAAATAATTTATATCTAAATAAACAGAGGTATTTACATACATACGACATAATTCATATTAAAAATTTAAGAATATTGTTATTTAAATACTTCACGTATAGAGACATTAAATAGACTATATATCAAAGATATGTCCACATCAAAGCAAAATATTTCATTTTAGTTTTTGTTCAACATCAAGGCTTTCATATATTTACATGCCTAACATCTAAATTTTGATATTTAAGTTTATGACACACAAATCTTTAGCATCTTTCCATGCATGTTTATAAAGATTAGTGTTATAAATGTAAATATCAAACTTTAGGTGTTAGATATATAAATACAAATGATGAGTGCGGTATGTATGTAAATTTCCCAAATAAACAATGAAAATTTTATTATTCCTATAAAACTGAGAAAAAAAAAATGAATATAGAGCATTATCAAGGTCTCCTATAGTTGTTTTAGAGAACAGTGTAGGAGTAGTTATGGATGACAAAGATGGTCAAAAGATGAATGAAGGTAAGTAGATGTTTATGTGACAAACCTTGAAGTATATGCCATTCATTAGGCATTTAAGTGGCATGATAACATCAATATTAAGCGGTTTAGACTGGTTGATTCCTCATATTGATATAACACAAATTTTTGTTTTAAACACGTAAGTTTTAGAGATCAATTTGCCCATCAATCTGTGACATAATAGATTCAAATTTATTTCAAATATTTGATTCAGGCTCAATTACACTTTCATCAAAGTACTTTTAATGTCACTAGATTCACTTTTTAAAAATGTTTGTTTCAACTATAAATCTGTTGAAATACAAGTTAGCTAGTTTTTATATTAATTTTTTTCTTATAAAAGAATTTTTGCTCGTATTAAATATTTTTCATAATTTGAATAAATAATTTTAAAATTTTTAATATATTATTTTGAGAAAATATGAGCTCAAAAAAAAAAAAAAATCAAACTCAATATCACAAGATGAGAAATTAATTACACCGTGAGCTATTTTTTATATATTTTAGCACACATTCTCGTTGAAAACCAAGACCTTTGTGAGATAGACAGAACGAGAGTGAGTGGCGTGCGGACGGAGGAAAGGTTTAGGGAGCGAGAAGCTCTGCTGCGCGCGCATTCCTTATGCGATACACGCAGCCTGCTTTCTATTTCTTGATCATCGTACCCATCCTAGTCACGAGTCGGATTTCTGGCGTATGGAGGAATGCGTCTCGAAGCGTCCCACCCAGTGGCAAGCGAGAAATTGATCAACCAAAGATAGATTTCTGATTCTTCTTTCTTCCACCTTTACCGAGGTAATGGCTGCGGTTTCCATTCTTGATTGACTCCGGCATTTCAAATTTTTTTTTTCTGCTTTTTACCGAGGTATTTTGATGGCATATTTAATTTGTTCCTTTGCTATAGTTGCTGCAGTCTTGCTATCAAATGGTATTTGGAAGTTAGGTTTTTAAACAATTTTTATATTTTCTTTGTATTAGATAAAACCCGTTAATTGTTTTGACCTTCATCATTGTATTTATCTTAGGATTGAAGAGGCAGTGGTGGTAATGCATGACATGGTTAACTTATGATATGGGTCTGAAAAGTATATTGGTGAATTTCTAGAACGAGTTGTTACAATAGATGAGTGTGATGTATCTTGATTCCTCGGACATATTATGGGGAAAAAAAGTGTATTTTATTATACTTATTTACTAGAAATTAAATAGAAAGGAAATATATCCATGGACAATAGGTAATTCTATAGTTTATAGAATGCTGTAAAAGTTAATAATAGAAATGAAGTAGGATATTGTGATTGCTATTAGTGTATATAGTCCTTAGGTTATATTAGATGTTAGTTTGAAATATCAATTTTGGGAAAAGATGATCATTGATGAGCTATTAAAACTTATACACGAGGAAGAGTATAATTGTGAAGGGTTTGGGGCTGATTTAAATAGCGAACATAACATAAATAGCCTGTTATCTTAGGAGAATGGGGTACTATAGAATCCAAATTCATATTCTATCGATTTTGCATGATTAACTACAAGACAAAGATAGAAGATTTTCTAGCATGAGTCATGTCTGCGTAGAATGGACAAAAAACTGCATATTGATGTTCTATATGTAATTTAGGATAAATTTAAGAGGGAAATTTGAATTCAGCTGCTATGGCCTATGTTTTAATTAACATAGCTAAATAGGAAGCATATCCATCCAAGGTAAATACATGTTAAGAAGTTTTGAAGAGTTCAATACTTGGTAGGGCATTTAACTATTCCAATACGGTATATTTTTTAAAGGCTGGCAGACAGGACCAGAAGGAAACTTAGGCAGGTTAATAGATTTTTTAATTAATTAAAGATTGAGTTTGGCAAGTCCCAACAACTATAATGCTTAGCTAAAAACATTTGGTCAAATATATTTTGAATGATATCAAATTATGTTAGGATGGACACACAAACTATTCAATTTAAATTTGATCTTTGTGTCGTAATGTGAATCTGCAACATGAACTTTGAAGTAGTCTACCGTCTCAAAGTAAGAAGACATATGAAGTCCATATTGAGTGACATCAACTTATGAAACTTTAAGGTGTGTTTTCTTTTTATTTATTTTAAGAAAATTGTTATCTTGTAAAACCTAACGTGCTTTCATGAAATGCCTAAAAGGATAAAGGGATGAAATACCCATACATATTTCACCATTTCAATTGCCATGCTTGTGCGATAATAATCTTGATGTAGTAATATGTGAACTTCGTTTCTTCCTACTTCTTTGAAACTTGCATATTACATTTCATTTTAAAAGCAACAAAACAATGAAAGTGGACACTACTTGTTCATCTCTTGTCACTTTAGCATGCAATAGTAAACTTCAGCAAATAGCCTGGGGGTTGATGATAATAAGATAATTTAAAAACTTGTGAGACAACCCAAGGCATGCATGGTCCTTCTTCTCCTCTTTATATATAACATGTTGGTAATAATTATTATTCCAACTACACATGAAGTGTATTTTCTCATCAAAGTCAACTGGGTTTACAACGATGTAGTTTGTGATAGGATTGGCTATGAGAGGGCTTATGTTTAATATAGAGTATGAGATAGAAATGCAATAGTAGAAGCTTTAATTGATTTCATAGAAGCGTAAGATGTCTAATAAGCGAACACATTCTCTATGAAGCATGAAAAATTAATTACTTGTAAAGCAGAGCCATAAAATCATTAATAGGTTTATTTTTTACTTTTAAATATTTTTTTTAATATAATAAGGTACTTCTATGAGAAAGTTTATTTTTTTAACATTAAATTGTAGTTATAGATGTATATCTTCGGTGTATAAAGAAATTTATCAAAAGATATAATCCTCCAAGGATAAGCTTGTGGAACTTGTTAATCTTTCAAGGTACGTTGCCCAGAGAGGTGAATTGAAATTCTATGATTGGTGAATTGATGTGGTGTGCGATGACTATTCGTGGAGTAAGGAGGCCCACAAAAGTTATTTAAAAAAGTTAAATGTATTTTTAAAGGTGGCAAAATATGAAGACAATTGATGCTTGTAATCTAGAGAGGTAGACCAAGTTAATATGGAATGAGGTTGTGCTTGTGTAGAATAGTTCTATTACTCCATTAGCATCATTAGCCTTAACCTTATAAGACAAGAAAAAAACAAGTTTAATCACCAAAGTATAGTAGCATTAGTTCTATTATCCCATTAGCATGTTGATACCAAAACTAATTCAAACCAGTGGGACGGAAGCAAATCTTATCAACCAACTGAATTAGGGTTGCAAAAATGACACAAACTTAAAAGTAAATACGACAAAAGTGAAGATTCAATGGCGGTGGTGGTGTCAGCGAGCTGATTGGGGAGTAATAGTGGTAAGGGTGGCAATGTGGAGTAGGCATGGGAAAGTAATGGATGGGTGGCCAATGGCTAGGATTGTGAGGGAAAAGAGGGCAGGATGGTGGGACACAGAAGGAGGAGGAGGTGGCAGGTTGGCGGCTGAGGGAGTAGGGGAACTGGGAAGGTAGGTCGACGGCTAGGGAAGAGGTGGACAACAGGTTGGGGACGTTTTGGTGGGCTGTGAAGGCTGGAGGAGAAGGGGAGGTGCAGCTGGAAGTTAGGGAAGAAGGGAAGGAAGGAGGGAAGGAATAAGAGAGGATAAAACACTACTTCAGAGCAGGATACATTCGAAGAACCACCTGATCGCCGGATACAGGTCTAGCAGGGGAAAGAGAAGACTCACATAAAACATAATCCTAATTCTAGAAAACAATATATACATAGATTCCAAACATGAAAAATAGAAAATGAAAGGTTGGGGAATGACTGACGACATTGCAACCCTTCCTAATTATCGCTCGGTTCCCTGGGAACCTGGATCGGTTCTGCCGATCTGTTTGCAATTTGGTTCAGCCGGCTAACCTCCTCAGCTCTGCGTCAGACTCTTGCGGTTGGGGGAGTTTCGATCTCATTTGTCGAAGCTTCAGGTTCCTCTCCTACTATCTTAGAAGCACTGAAGTCCCACCTGCGACTGCACTGCCCTCCAAGGCGTCTGAGGGCCTTCCCTAACTTACAAACAAATGTTCACATCGGTCCAATCTTATGGGAGTCTCCTACTGAACTGAACTGAGTCTTAATCCATGATCGATTTAACTAGATATGAGGTGGGGGTAACCAAAATCTTCCCACATGGTGGTGGCGCTGGTGGTACAATGTCGACCGTGATATCCTAAATTACCTTCTTTCGTGCCTGTCCCTGGCGTCTCAGTCCTATCATTCTCTGTCGTCACCAAAATTTGTCACATTGAGGTTGCTCTACTGGCAGGGGCTCTTGTGAAATCGAGCTCTGCCTAAGGAGGTAGGATAATGCGCTTCCTATCCTTGGTGAAGGAATACATGTTTCTGAATCCTTCGTGCTGATTCCTCCGATCAAACTGCCATGACCTTCCCAANGACATTAAATAGACTATATATCAAAGATATGTCCACATCAAAGCAAAATATTTCATTTTAGTTTTTGTTCAACATCAAGGCTTTCATATATTTACATGCCTAACATCTAAATTTTGATATTTAAGTTTATGACACACAAATCTTTAGCATCTTTCCATGCATGTTTATAAAGATTAGTGTTATAAATGTAAATATCAAACTTTAGGTGTTAGATATATAAATACAAATGATGAGTGCGGTATGTATGTAAATTTCCCAAATAAACAATGAAAATTTTATTATTCCTATAAAACTGAGAAAAAAAAAATGAATATAGAGCATTATCAAGGTCTCCTATAGTTGTTTTAGAGAACAGTGTAGGAGTAGTTATGGATGACAAAGATGGTCAAAAGATGAATGAAGGTAAGTAGATGTTTATGTGACAAACCTTGAAGTATATGCCATTCATTAGGCATTTAAGTGGCATGATAACATCAATATTAAGCGGTTTAGACTGGTTGATTCCTCATATTGATATAACACAAATTTTTGTTTTAAACACGTAAGTTTTAGAGATCAATTTGCCCATCAATCTGGAAAAAATATTACATCAGTACTACGCACGTAGAGGAACGTGCGTACCCAATGAAATCACGCCACGATATCCCGCGCGACGCGAAAAAAAAACGGCGCAGTAACACGGGGAATATTCCTCCCCGTGTTATTCATGTGTTATTGTGTGTTATTGTGTGTTATTCATGTGTTATTGTTTCCTGGGAATATTCCTGGTGTTATAATAACACAATAACANCTTTATTTGTAAGGGTAACTACTCGGCTTGTGGGGCAGTTGGAGGCTATGTGGCCGTAGTCGTGACATCTGAAACACTTCCTTGCTGGTATTGTATTCGAGGAGCTACATTTCTTTTTATTTCTTCTCACTTTGATCCAGCTTGCCACTTCTTTGTTTGGGCTTGTTAGTTCCTCCTGAGGTACCTTTGTTGGTCGTGGAGCTGTAGGTGCCTGAATCCTTGGCTGAAGGCTGTTGTTGGAAGGACGATTGCTGCCTACTTTATTCCTATTGTCTTTCCACTTTCAAGGTTAGAATATGAATGTCTTTCAGTGATGAATAAAACTGCAGTTGCACCACATAACTAATGACTGGTTTTAGGCTCCTCATATAACGGGCTATGATATGTTTCTCTGGTTCAACCAAATCACACCCCATCTGCAACTGATCAAACTGCTCCGTGAACTCTATTGACAGATTGCTTTATTGCAGGTGCCGGAGCCTCATAAACATATCCTGGTGGTAATGTTGTGGGAGGTATTTCCTCTGCATCGTTTTTGTCATTTTCTCCCATCGATAATCTTATC
>JXCR01020917.1:0-16304 GCA_002079205.1 Phalaenopsis hybrid cultivar
TTTATAAATGAATGTGTAATGTGCTATGCCTTAAGCTAAGATTTCTCTGACCCTCTCATCTCCCTATATCTGCAGTGATAACAACAGAAGCTAGAAATATACTCCTGAGACAAATCTATCAGAAAGCAGAAGAAAAGGTGCCTATTTGTTTCCTCATTTTATTAGTAAAAAAAATCAATTGCCTTTTCATTTAAATTGATAAAAAGTATATTAGTTGCGACACATAATCCACAGTTACATATGCTTAGAGGGAGATACGAAATCATTAATTATCATATCTACGTCTTTATTAGTTGTAGATTTGTACACATTACATATTGTTTTCTAAGGGGTTTTTACATATCACCATCCAAGGCTTTAAATGTAACTAATTAACCACCCACACTTAAAATTTTACATTTCAACCACAAAAAAATTACCCTAAACTTTTAATATAACTGATTGACCACTCCCGTTTTAAAAGGAAATAAAATTTTGGGTGGTTGAATGTAATTTTTAAATTTAGGTGGTCAAAACGTTATATATAAAGTTTTGAGTGGTTGGTATGAATAGAAAGTAGATATATAAAATATAATTTCAACAGATTCATGAAGTTCAAATTATTGACCCTCAACTCATGATGCAGCTGAGACCAAAGAGAGCTGCAACAGATCATCTAACACCAGAACATGATTGCAAACAGCCTAGAGGTGCCCTTTCAAATGATCCATAGCTGACTTTTTTTTTAAATCAAAAAACACTACAAGAAGCTGATGCCTGCATTAAAAAATAAAAATTATATCAATATATATATATATATATATATATAAAGAAGTTGATGCCTGCCTTTGTAGCATTTTATGGAACTCCTAAGAAATTTCTAGCGCTTTTTTTCTTTTCTTCAAAGTTAAAAGTCATTCTCTGCTTTGGGTAACTTCAATGTCTGTTGCTGTCCTTTGATATGCACAGAGCATCTCTAGTCATGTTGTGTGCTGGAATTATTGGTTTTTCATATCCATTATGGCGCGTGAACTCTATTCAATTTTGCACATTATTCATTGCTTTGGCTGATCCTAAACCAGTGATCTTCATTCATCACATAATTCTTCTTCTTAGTAAGGTATTAGTTAATATTTTTTTCACTATGAAAATTTCATAATCTAACATCTTTCTTTAAAGTGAAAGTAGTTAAGCCTCAAAAAGCTGGTAAATAAACTTGATTCATTCTATGTAAAATCTGCAGCTGCTCGTAAAAGTCGCAATTTTATGATAATCAAGTGTTTTTAATAGAAACATAAAAATGGACCTTACAAATAATAAAGACATAGAATAATATTAGAAAATTTTAATCCTTTGTATGACAACTATGCTATTTTATTAATCTTGAAATCTGTTGAAGGAAGAGCAGGATGGCGTCAAGAAAATTTTAATTACTTTTTTTTTATATAATTTTAAGCTTAATACTAAATTTAATTTGCTCGAAATCATACAAAATTAATGAAGTTATATTTTGATTGAATTTAGAAGTTCAATGAATCTATGTTTTGGATTCACACAAATTGACCAATTTATGAATCAGTCCATCAAAGTAACAAGATTATACAGCCCTTTAGAAATTTGCTGGCTTGCTCAAGGATTTGAAGATATTTTTTGGTAGATTTGCAGGTATATTAAAAAATAACTTTTATGACAGGTAACAGTTATAAACAAATTTTAACGTCTACAATTTCCAATCACATTACAAGTATCATGTATGTCATGTATGTCGCATTAAGTGTGAAATGCATAATTTCATGCATAAACTTTAGGGGCATTTCAATGCATACCATACGATTCTTATGGATTTACTTGTCTAACATCTAAACATCATATTAAAAATGTTTCATTACTATCTTTTTAAAAATGAAATCTGCCTATTCATAAATTTATGATACAAGTCGTTAAAATAAATATCAAATTTTAGATGTTAGATATATAATGTGGTGTATATGTAATTTTTTCTAAATTTTGAAATAAACAAAGCAAAATAAGCATCATTTGGCTTCCAATAGGCGGTCATTATCTTTTCTCTAATGTTTATGGGTGACCATGTTTTTAAGACAATTTCTCGGAGATTGGAAGCATAAACTGGAACTTAATGCAACTTCTGGGGTACAACCAACAACCAAGAAAAACTCATTTTTGTTCCCAATTTTATGCCAGAAGGCTGCCTCGACAAGTAACTCTGGCTTTGACGAGGATTCTCTAAACCTGAAAATAAAGGCTAACATAATCAAAGGCATCATCAACAAGGCTTCTTTATAGTTTATATCCGGAGGAGTAGGGTCTGGTAGGCCTTCGAAATGATTAAACCAACACTTTCTCCTCCATATGTAACTCAATGGTGACTGGTGAGATGGGAGAATTTAAGCTCACAAGAGTGCATGACAAAGTGCCACAGAACGATGGCCAAGGATGTGAAAACTGAACCTATCAATGAACTTGCAGGATGAAGTTTTAAGATTTAATAGTTTAACCAACTAAATTGAACTGAATGGCATAATAAATATAAAAATTAATTTAATATGATTTAAAATGATGCGATGATGGAAATCAGCGACCAAAAATATACATAATTCATATATTTAATATCTTTAAAATAACAAATTAAAAACTAGATTAAAAACTCATTAAGATATAATTATAGGTTTATTCTGGATCAAAATATATGCACATTAAATATAGTCAACTTAAAAAATATTATAATATAGATGAATAAACATAAATAGATTTTATAATAAAATATAATTTACAATAATTAAAAAGATAATAAAATTTATATAATAAAAAATTCAATTTTAAAATGTTATTAACACAGCCCATGTTATCGCAAACATTTAACATTTTTAAGAAAAAAAATCTCACGGCTCGCAACCCAACTTTAACACAACTTCTATAGTCCCACTTTATAGATGAGTGGTATTACACTAGTTATATGCACAAAAGAAGCCACACATGAGATTGTAACGTGCATTGATTAAGGACATGTCATGCATTGGCTTCACTAAGGGTCCGTTTGGGGCAGCTTATAAGTGAGGGCGGCGTTTTCAAAACGCCGCCGTACCATTTGGTTCGCGCTTTTCGCCAGCTTATCCGAACTGCGTTTGGGTTTTTACACTAAACGCAGGCCGCGGGTTGACCCTCGCGACCGACCCGTGTGCCGGATTTCAGGATAAGCAAATTATCCAGAAACGCACAAGCTGCCCCAAACATACCCTAAATCTTATCAGAAAATCATTCATGCACCATGCATGAGATATTTTGATCTTAAGATCGAATGGCTCAGATTCATTATAGGCATTAGGTCTTTGCATGTAANCGACCCCCGCGACCGGCCCGTGTGCCGCGTTTCAGGATAAGCAGCTTATCCAGAAACGCACAAGCTGCCCCAAACAGACTCTAAGTTCATGAGCTTTTAATATCTAAGAATTAAAGTTCAATTGATATATATAACTTTAACATATTATATTTTTATAGAAACAACTTTAGTCATTTAGTTGATGATTAAAGATATTTAGCAGTTATATGTTCTAAATAACCAATTAAGATCGACTTTCATCAATTTGATATAAAAATTGTATTTAAGCTTAACCGGACTAATCAGAGGTTCAGTTCAAAGTGAAATTGATTAACCTGCAATTCATCCAGTTAATTCATGTCTATCATTCAGACAAATTACAAGCTCATGTTACATAGTTTAGTGTTACGTAAAGGTCCTCTTATAAATTTAGTGTACGAAAAATGTCTTTTCAGTTCTATCTGATGCTTTGATAAAACACATATGGAAGCTAATGTGAATCTTTCCAAAAAAGTTTACAACGCAAACCCTAGAAAATTTGATAAAATTTACATTTTACAAAGTTTTTAGTTCGTTACATAATTTTACTGCAAAAAACAAGCAATTCAATCATTATGTAGTCTGCGGAACAATAAAAAACAGCAGCCTCCAAATCTCTTAAATAGTCTCCTGCAAGTGAACAAGAAACTTCCAAAAGATATAACAAGAATCATTAGCTAAAATAATAATTGAACATAAAAACCTAAAAAACTAAGATAACCCCAATCGAAAATATTCTACTGAAGATATTCAGGTTTACTTTTCTGGTTGTTAAGCTTCTGAGTAAATTATGTCAGATAATCAGCCAATGCATTCATCACTATCTAGTAATCAACAAGACAAAAGTTGACCACAAAACAAAAGAAGTAAATCAGCAAAATAATAATAAAAGTAAAGTTAACACAATCAACACAACACATATATTTGTTATTACTGTATGCAGCTCCTTAATTTTTATTCTTATATTATTAGTCAGAGAAGAGAAAACGGCTCAGAAAGATTTTATGCCATCATAAGATCACAGAACAACTGATCAGTTGCCAAACAATGAAAAAAAAAAGAAACTATGAATAAAAATTGATAAAAGAATAGATAATTCTGTGAGTAAAGAGCATACATTGGCCCAGCCAACAGAACTACACATTATAAGTTAAGGGACTCAATTGAAAAATGCGAAAAGAATAACACCAGACAGTAAATCATACCAAGTCTAGCCAGTATAGCCTTCCCACCTAAGATTTATGCTAGTTTCAAAATCATCATTTTTTTTTTTCGGAATTTACATAGGCAGAACCCAATTCTTAAGCATTTACTTATCTCGCGCACCCAAACTTTGATTTTTCCAATCTAAGCATCTTTAGCTATGTATTAAAATGAGGATTACACTATTTAATGCTGAAATCCACTTACCATATATAGGTAAGGGTGCTTTTGCTGTAAAAATCAGAATTTGGGTGTGTGAGATAAGTAAATGCATAAGAATTGGGTGCTATGTATGTGAATTTCCCTTTTTTTATTTTGGTAGAGAGGGACTAGAGACTTGAGTTCAGTTTAGAAAAGAGGTTAATTGACCAGTTGGGCCAAAATATAAAACATTGCAGTCAAACCAACAAAACAGCCATATTAATATGTTTGCGGTAAGAACCAATGCATTAAGTATGCAAAGAACAGAATTTTACAGCCATTGAAGCTTTCTAATCAGGCAAACTACTATAGATTACCTGAATAGAGACTCTATTGTTAATCTTAAAAATATGAATAAAAATAACAAATTGATGTTTTTTTTTTTCAAAAATAAATTTACCATATTGATGAAATTGTCTAGAAAAGGAATAAGATAATCAGATGATGCTTTCTAGGCAAATGCATTTCCATCAATACTTAAAAAGCAGAAAACCTGCTCAGAGCCCAGTGCAATTCATCATTTTGAAGCCATCTAACAAAATGGTTATTATAGGTACCCAAAAACAATAGAAATATGTACCAACTAAGATGAAAATTAAGAAAACTAAGAGTTATCCAATCAAAGAAATAGATAAATGTAAAGTTCTGATTTCATGTCACTTCTCACTGAGTGCTTTAGTCTTCATTAGCAACAGCGAAATCAGGTTTCAAATATTTCATGCCAAAACGAACAAATTCCATCTAATAATGTCAAAAGAAAAAAAAAGGTGAAAAGCAAAAATAATAATAAATGATACAATGTACGTCCAATTCAAATCAGCGACTGCAAAACCTATCAACACAAAGATAAAGGATACTTCCAAATATAGTTCAATGGAAGAAGGTGAAAGAAAAACACCATAAAATTGAGAAAATGACAAACTAAGAGAAGAAAGTAGCTCTCACTCAGAAGTTCCTGGACATTATTCTGAAGATATATGGAAGCTGTAAGGCCTTTGATTTTCTTTTGCTAAGTGACAGAGTAAGAGACTAGGGGCGAAATTGGACCTCGGCTATATGAATGGGAGAGTTATATGGTACAACATTAAGGAGAAAACTAGATAAGTGTTTCATGTATTTAATTTGCTGTAGAAGTACTGAAATTAATTTGTATCTTACCATGCTCTACCCTGTCTAATACAGAAGAAGTAACAATGATTACATAAACAAAATCAACATATAGCCCAATATCTTCAAAAAAAACCAGTGATTGCAAAACTTTAAATACCTCCTATTTTGTCATTAGAATGTTAATTAAGCAAACTAAACAGATGCTTCAGTAGTTATAATAATGCACGAGGAAGCAAACTTTCACCGATATGCATTCAGCACATAGAATAAAGGGTTTGCAACCAAACAAATAAACTCCAAAACTTGTCTAGAAATCCCCTACAATATGAGAAAGCTTTCGAAGGCACAGGGCGATATTAATCAAAAACAAAGTAAAACATGACAAATTTTCAATTTTTTGTATAAGACAAAAAACAAATGAGAATATTTTTAGAAGAGGTTGCCGGATAATCAGACAATGCTTTCTAGGCAAGTGCATTTCCATCAATACTTTAAATACAGAAAACCTGCTCAGAGCCCAGTGCACTTCATCATCTACTTGTCATCTAGTAACCATCCAGCAAATCAACAAGCTTCACGACTCGAATATATGGAAAAGATTGTCCTTAGTGTTTATGCATTGTGGAGATTTCATATGATCAAAAGATACCACAAAAAACCAATGAATTGATATAATAATGACAAATTATATAACAAAATTAAAAATCGTTCTAGGAAATAACTAGGAATAAAAACAATGTAGCTTGGAGGAACAATTCCTTGTGTCAAACAAAAGCCCCTTCCTATTTGAGCACTGTTCATAATAAAATATTTTGTGGAAATCCTCAATAAAGATAGCAAAGAAAAAATTGGCTAACGAAATAAAAAAACAAAACCACGTACAAGCTGAAATACAAAAAAGCAAACAAATATTAAACAATCATAGCTTGATAATCCCATGCAATAGTGAAAATAAGACATCCATGCTCACAAACTCAATTTTTAGCACGATCAACAGGGATTTGGTGGGGGCGCTGGGAGCTCTTTTGGCTGCGAAGGTTAAAAAAAATACAGCAAGAGATAAGATTAGAGCAGGAAGATCAAGAAAAAGTAAATTCATTCAGTTAAAAAAAAAAATTGGCATAGCTGGTTTTCTCTGTCTAATTTGCCGCATAATTCTGAGTTTATTTCACATCAAACTATCAGCAAAACAATAATTATTATGAACCCTCCAAAAATTAATCAAATTCTCTGATTTAAGTTTTAAGCAGATGGTATGCATAACAAAGAATTTGCATCTAAGCAGCATTAACTGCATAAAAGAAAGCAAACAGCATAAAAAAATAACAATGAGTTTCTTTTTTATCTGTATTTAAGTAGGCATTTGACTGCATAAAAGAATATACTTCGAAAGCCAAGATGCAAACACTTCGGGCCTGCTTGGCATAATATTTACTCTCTACTTTTGTAATCATTTTTTTACTTCTGCTTTTTTAAACATATTTGGTTAATATAATTTTTATATATTATTATTATTATTATTAAAAACAAATGAACTTGTTTTAAAAAATTGTCAAAATACCTAAACAAGTTTGTGAGAGTTTTTTAAAAAAACTATCATAATCAAACATATTTTAATTCAAAATAAAACATAAATAAAACAAAATAAAAATAAAAACTAGAAAGTAAAAAGACAAAAGTAATATCAAAAGTGCCTTTAGTTATTGTATGGTTTCGTCATACTTCGAATATTAAAAGTTTTCCTCGAAAATGTTGCTATAAGTACTGAGAATCAAAGTTTTTTCATTGTTTTGGACACTGGGGAATGTTGGTATAACTACTGTTGAAAGTATTAAAAACTATCATTGTTTTGGACGTTGGGGAATGTTAAAAATGTGGTAGTGATTCTTTTCGATTGTAATGATTTCATGCCCTATAAATCATAAATATTCATTTTTTTTCATTTCGTATGTTGCTTCTAAAGATTGCCCTCGCCATGCTCTAGCAATGTTATCTTTAAGAGAAAATTGTCACTGCTTGATAATTGATGAATCAAATACAGTTGCCCTATCACTCATAATGTTAGAATTATTTTTACAGTAATTGTGGGAGCAATTTATATATATGTAGGTGTTAATTTGCTTAAAGATAGAATGTAGCAAATTCAATTTGAAGATGTTTATAAAATAAAAGGTAGGAATGGTGATTGAACAACCTCTTACTTATCCTTTGGAGGGCGTATTATTCTAATAAAAAGTGAATTAACTTCCATACTTTTTTATTCATTATAAGCAGTAAAAATTCTTCTATTATTTTATTTCACTAAAAGTTCTAATATTGAATTGTAATTCCTATAGTATTTTAACAAGCATGCCCCTTAAACAGCTAGAGTGCTTAAAGTTTTTCTTCTTCATCTATCTGCACCTTACTAATTAATCATTAGACATAATATGAGGGTACGAATGAAGTGGTTGTTCTAGCTCCATTGGTTGAAGCTCAATATGAAGAGAATGAGGAGTATATTTAAACATATCATCTCTAACAATTTATTTTTTATCACAAAATTAAGCCAAGTTTTGTGGTTGACTGTGATGATTTATTTGGTAAAGTGTCAATAGTTAGAGATAGAAACTTATTTTTTCTTTTTTGTTGGAAGATATCACATTTTCCTTGGGTAAATACTAAGACAGATGATAGTTAGAGGAAAAAGAGTGTTGAAACTGGTAAGATTTTATGAACTACTTTTGGTAAACTCTTATGTTTTATGACATCACTTTCTCTTGCTGATTGTGAATTAGAGTCAGAGTTTTATGTCTATATTAAATGCATATGTTAAGGGTTAGTGCAGTTGAAAAACCAGACATCTTTAATGACAATAATTTTTACTCTGATTATTTTTCATGATGCATATATGAATGATTTGTGCAGTGCTTATTTAACCTGTTTTGATGTTAAATAAAAATAACTTCATTTTTTGGTATGATCATATCACTTTATGAAAGCAAATTTTTTGAATGTTATTGTGGGTAATATAAACATTTTAGCTTTTTAAAGTTGGACAATGTTCTTTCAATCATCACTCTAATATGTTTGGTTGTAAAAAGTTGTCCTAAACAGACAATTATTAACTTTATCATATGGTGGTTGAACTGTGGCATGTATTTGAATTCCATGATTGGCCAAAATAATTTCGTATGATGGGCAAAGTATTTTTTTGAATGAATTGTGTTACTAAGTTTTAATTATCTATACTTCGATTGGACATGATCAATGCTTAGTATGCGGTTGCAGCTGTTAGTTTTGAATTTGATTTTCAACTTAACTTTTTGGTTGTGATAAATACCATTTATATGTTTCTCAGATATGATTTGTAGATATATACATATTAAGATTTTATTATGCATGTTAGCTTGGAATATGTTGATATTATATATCAAGAAATTCTGTTTAATAAAAAATTCTTCATATAGTTTCATCATTACTAAGACCAATGAAAGTGGTTCGTAAGTTATGTGAGCTAAATAAGTTACAAATATTTTTTACAATCTCTGTATTACAAAAATCAAATCGAAAATAAGCCAATCATGTATTTCAATAACAAAAGTTGACAAAATATTGCAAAAAAGTTCAAAAGAATTGACAAGGGATTACAACCGACTGAAATTCACAATAAAATGGGATTACTTCAATAAAATGAAAATTTTGGAAGGAGCTATAACGTGGATCTTCCGAGTTGCGTTGGGATCCCATTAAGCAGACAATCGATGCTCTAGATGAATGGTAGGTTGAGAAATTAGAGGTAATATTTACACACTCAATTTATTTATTCTCATAATGTTTCAATTTAACAAATAATCTCTCTAAACCTCAACTTCAATACAATGTTACAAACAATTCCGACAGTGAAAAAATATAAACAGTGTGAAATTGAGCCGAACTTTAAATATAAACTTGACATAATGTTTAAAAGTGTTATCGCAACGGGAAAACATGCATTCAGCTATAGTGAGATGGAGTTTGCAGGCATGCCGGATGACTTTCCACCTGAGCAGACAACAACAGACGAAAAAATGTGTGACATTAACCAGAAAAAGATGGGGGAGTCCAGTTCACTGTCAAAGAAGTCCAGACTTAGTAAGAGAAAAAAGAAAAAGACAATTCTGTGAAAACCTCATTTGACCGACTCATTGATGTTTTTGCAGGTTCACCACTTGCTGCACTCTCTAATAGTACCTTTTTAGAATACGTTGAAGCTCTCAATGCTCTTCCGGACGTAGTTGCCGATAAGTGATTTAATGTGAAATGTGTAAAAAAACTTAAGGATCTCACCCTTAGGTAAATATTAATGGCGCTGAATCCCCAACTGCGCGTCGAATATTTGCGTGTTTTGGTGGATAAATGAGTCTTTTTTATAAGTAGACTTTTGTAGTTTTTATTTTGTTATGTACTTTTAAATGAGTCATTTTAATATAATGATGTTTTTAGTCATTTTTAAGTACTTTTAAAAACTTTTATTTATTTTTCAGAATAAACATTTTTAATTTGATATGTACTTTTTAGTCTTTGATTATTTTTGTTGTCACTATGCCACATATATCATCTGCAATTTCATCATAAAGAAAAAAGATGTAGGTGTTAAAAAAATTGTTAAGACATAGTATTAACAAATATAAGTAATGGAAACATCAAAGATAACAAAGTACACATTAAATTAAAAACGTATATTCTAGAAAATAAATAAAAGTTTATAAAAGTATATAAAAAAATGATTACAAAAATCAACATATTAAAATAACTCATTTGAAAGTAAATAACAAATATCTACATATAAGAAAACTTATTCATTCACTAAAACACACAAATGTTTGACGCGCAATTCAGTCTGCAGTGCCATGAATATTTGTTTACGGGTATGATGCTTTAGTTTTTTTACATACTTTGCATGAAAATGTATATCGAAAACTATTTAAGGAAGAGCATCCAAAGCTCCAACATATTCTAAGATGATGTTGTCAGGGAGTGTAGCATATGGTGGAGATGTAAAAATATTAACAAGTTGATTGAATTAGGTTTTCACAAACTTATTATTTTTTTTCTTCCTCCTAACAAGTCTGTGCCTTTTTGACAGTGAACTAGACTCCCTTATCTCTTTTTGGTTAATACTGCGCACTATTTCGTCAGCTGTTAACTATTCAGGTGGGAAGTCATCTGGTATGCCTGCAAACCCCATCTCACTATGATTAAATACAGATTTTCCCGTCGCAACAACCACTTAAACATTATGTCAAGTTTATCTTCAAAGTGCAGCTCAATTCCACACTGCTTATATTTTTTCGTTGTCGGTATTGCTTATAATATTATATTAAAGAGGGGGTATAGAAATTATTTGTTAAACCAAAATATTATGAATAAAAAAATTGAGTGTAAATATTACATATAATTTCTCAATTTAACATTCATCTAGAGCATCGATTGTTCGTTTAATGCGATCTCAATCCAACCTGGTAGATCCATATTTCAACTTCAAAATTTTTTACTCTTTCTTCAACTAATCTCAATTATTTTCAAATTTCAGTCTGTCGTAATTCTTTTTAGTCAATTCATTAAATTTTTTTGCAATAATTTGTCAACTCTTTGTTGAAATACGTGCTTGACAGTTTTTCCACTGCACCAACCATTAAAATAATCATGCAATATAAACATAAATCTTTGGCTCCAATGCACAATCAGCTAGACAAAGTAATGTTATAAAATATAAGAGTTTACCAAAAGCAGTTCATAAAACTCCACCAGCTCCAACACCCTTCTTCCTCTTATTATCATTTGTATTAGCCTTTGCTAAAAAAAAATTTGGCCTCATTCAACAAAAAACAGAAAAGAAGTTTCTATCTCTAACTATTGACACTTTACCAAATAAACCATACAGTCAACCACAAAACTTACTTTAATTTTATGATAAAGAGTAAATGGTTAGAGATTATATGTTTAAATATACTCTACATTCTCTTCATATTGTGCTTTAACATATAGAACCATAGCAACGTCTCCATTCGTACCCCAATAATCTATCTAATGCTAATAAATAATGCGACAAATAAATTAAGAAGAAAAATTTTTAGTACTCTGGCTGTTTAAGAGGATGTCTGTCAACATACTATAAGGACTATAATTCTATACTAAAACTTTTAGTGAAGTGAAATAATGAAAGAAATTTCACTAATTGTAATGCATACAAAGGTTTGAAAGTTAACACATTTTTTAGTAGAATAATCCTTCCACCAAATGATAAATAAGAAGTTGTTCAATCACCAATCTTATTTTTATTTTATAAACAACATCTTCAAATTGAATTTGCTACATTCAAACTTTAAGCAAATTAAAACCTATGTATATATAAATTGCTCTCACATAATTACTACAAAAACAATCCTAACATAAAGAGTGACATGACAACTAAATTTGATTCATCAATTGTCAACCAGTGATAATTTTATCTTCTAAATATGACAATGTCGGAGCATGGCGAGGGGATTCTTCATAAGCAACATACGAAATGAAAACAAAATGAATATTTATGATTTTCAGGGCATGACAACCATTACGACCGAAAAGGATCAATGTCACAATTTCAATATTCCACAGCGTCCAAAATAATAACAATTTTTAACACTTTTATTAGCAGGTATACCAACATTCCCCAACATCTATAATAATGACAAAAATGTACTCCATAGTACTTATAGCAACATTCTCAAATAAAATTTTTAATATTCAAAGTATGAAGAAACAAATTACTCATAAACTAACATTCCAGTGCAAAATAACGAAAGTACAATAAAAAAATACTTAAATCTACGTAAATACTTCATTGCAACTCCACCTTCAAAAACAAATCAGCAGATATATAAGAATTGTCTTCTAGTATCACAACTAGGTGATAGAAAAACATGCTTCATATCACAAGGTAACAATCACAACGAGGGTGAAGAGCAAAAGGTAGATCGAAGAGCGAGATGGCGAGGGAGAGCAGAGAAGGACACAAGTACAATTCCTTACCCTAACGCGAGTCGCGAAAGCAGGATGCACGCTCTATTCTGTGGCAAACCCTATTAACTATTTCGCGAGCTGCATATCGGGGCAGCACCAAAACATAACTCGAACGCGTTTTCCAAAAAGTACGGTTGTGTTCTCAAAACGCCGCCGCACCTCAATAAGCTGCCTCAAACATACCCTGAGCCTTAGAATATTAGGTTGGCAAGTCCAAGAAATACATCCTAGTGGATATAAATTATAGTCTTGAAGGTATACCTCTCTAAAAGATAAACACAGTTTAGATAATTGCTAAATAGATTCAAAACTAGAGTGTACCTATTTTACAGGGTTAAATTATTGTTGAACAATATTTACTTCGATTAACTAAGTTTTTCTTCTTTGTTATTCTTAAATTCGTGAATATAAACAATTGCAGTTTTAGGTAATACAAAAAAGATTTCCTGCCAAACCGATAGAACTGTTGCAATTAGCCTCACCATTATACTTCTCGATAAAATACAAATATTTTAATGACAACTAAGAGATTTGCAAAGTAATATAACACTTTATTAAAGAAAAATAAAACGCATACTTAACAAATAGTTTCAAATTCTCTGAAAAAGTGAGATTTATTTTATCAAGATACGTGAGACAATCAGCCAATGCTTTCTAGGCAAATGCAATTCTTTCATTATCCAAGATGCAGAGAACATGCTCAGAGCCCAGTGCATTTCATCATCTTGTAACACAACTAAAAAGAAAAAAAAGTAAAAAAAAACAGCTTTAAAGAAAAGAAAAGTTTAATGATTTAAAACATATCTAAATTTGAAACCTTTTTTACGTGGTTCCTAAAACTTACGAAAATGGTAAAATATAACTATTATCAGTCAAAAAGGGTAAAAAACACAATAATCAACTTTCTCAAATGAAGAAAAAAATATAAATCAGTAAATGCATAAAAAGCGATTCCTAAAGATTGAATGCCATCGTACGAGTCTAGAAAGTAACCAACGATCTGGCTCGGTAATGGGGGAAAGAAAAAAAAAGACAACTTTCTCTGGACTCCCTGGCTTAGGATGAGAGACGGAGAGAGTGAGCTAATACGTTAGATCTGACAGAATCTTGCACGAAGGCCTCCCCTCTCAGCCGAGAATATCGCCGATACAAAATGGCCGAAGCCCACCCTAGTCCCTCCGACGACCTACCCACATTATCTGGTCACGGCTGCGACAGCTAGCAAGCTTCTCACCGCCTAAGCAACTCCTACCAGCAAGACGAACTACCTTCGACAACTCAAGCCCCTACAAGGTTTTGCAGTAAGAGAAAAAATGCACGGAACATTCCATAAACGATGCATCTTACAAACACTTCTGATTTCATTCAGATATAGTAAGGCGAGAGAGGACGATGGATGAACAGTGCTAGAGTTTGCTTCGATTGATGTGGATGCCTCACTGATCTAGCAAGCGCAGGATGTAATCCCATATAATCAATCCAGCGGCGGGGCTGCCAACGGGTGTTCGTAGGTTGTCGTGGGTGGGAGGGGTTTTGGGGGCGGAGATGCGGCTGATTGATTTAGGGCTATGTATGTGCGGGCATTTATAGGATGGGATTTTTACATAAACATTTCTCAAAATATTTCATTTTACTCATCTAAATTTTATATATAATATTTTAGACACTCAAAATTTAAATATAATATTTTAGACACCGAATATTTACACTAAAAAAATTCTATTAGTGAGTAATGAAATGTGATTATAATAAAAAAAAATTGTTAAAATATTTAAAATTTAAATGATTAAAATTAATATTCAATGATTTTGATGATTTATATGTAAAATCTACTCATAGAATTTATTTTTTATTAGCGTCACTAATTTTAACTTCAAATAGCTTAAAAAGTCATAAATTAGTTAATTATGTGAGGTTTTTTTTATAGACATGCTTAGATTGTTTTTATGAAATTATTATTTTTATTAAATATTTACGCACAACCTTCAAAACATTACTATTTAGAAAATTTAAAATTCATATAATATTTTTGAGCTATGAAACCGAGTATTTATGTGTATATACATATCTTGAGCAAATCATACATAATTTGTTAAAGATAAAAAATAGAAGTTTGAATTTTAATATATTTTTTTAATATTTTAGTAGAAATTTGAAAAAGTATTGCTAAATTTTTAAACGTTATGTAAATATTACTATTTCGAAGGTTCTATATCTAATTGCCGCTGTAATTTTTGAGGCCCAAAGCGGAAAAAAGTTAGGGCTTCTGTCTGCAACTACAGACTCCAGGAAGTGCTCAACGTCTTCATGCCCGAAGGGTCTTCCGGTGACGGCTGCGGCGAACAGCTTTAGATCACATGGCCTCGCCGGAAGCTCCTGTATGCTACGCCGGAGTTGCACGGCAGTCCGCCGCCTTTCGGCTCATGAAGCAGATGGTACATTTCCTTACCGATTTCAGTCTTAAAGCTATGTCTTCTGTTGTGATTTCATTCCAATCCCTCCTTCCATTGAAGATAATAAATTATCTGTTTTATTTACTTTATTTTTTGCTGGTTTTGATTTTAATCCTTTCCATGGCCGCATTCAGTTGGCTCTGATCCGGTGGGGTTGACATCCTAGGAAAATTGTTTTTAACTGCCGTCTTGCAGTATTTTTCTTGACATGCTTTAGTTTCCTGCGTGATTTAGATTCACAATAAATAGTACTATTCAAAAGGCTCTTCTTTGTTGGAAACTGTATTGAATTCACCGAGCAAGTTCATATTGTTGGAATGTTGCACTTTGTCTTCATCACCACGATTTTTTGCATGCATTTTGTTCTAGGGATGGGAGGAGGGAGAAGGGCTTGGAAAAGAGAAGCAGGGAATTAAGAGACATATTGGTGTCAAGAACAAACAGGATACAAAAGGTTTTTTCTTTAATTATTGTAATCAATTTTAATATTGGCTATTAAGATTTTGAAGGATTTTAAATTATTTTTGAAAATGTTAACCTTCTGGTTGATGTGACAAAAAAAGTTCTCTTAACTCTAGGAGCAATTTTTTGTTGCAGGTGTGGGTTCAGATAATGCCGCGAATAACTGGGTGTTTGATACGTCACAGTTTGACAGCATTCTCAAAAGATTAAAAGTGGTATTGACATTGTTTATTTGGTTTTGGTTCATCATTATTTCTCTGCAACTGTGATGGCAGATTCTAGTTTGAAGTAACCAAAAAGTTTTATTTTTTCTGACTAATTTCCTTGTTTGATCTTCACCTCTCAATTGTAGCAAGTAGCACAACCAGATGATAAAGGTATTACCTTTGTTTTCTTGATTTATAGCCTTAAATAAATGTGTTAGTTTAATTAATTTAGCACACATTCATCCCAGAAATATCTGAGACAAAAAGCATACAAATTAATTGTGAGAA